>JAULKM010102413.1:0-25581 GCA_032355605.1 Rubia tinctorum | reverse complement strand
AATCACACTGAGTAAATACAAGAGGCAAAATTTAAGTAGTGAATTTTGAAATACGGAATAGATTCAACTACAATATGTATTTGGAATAGCAATTCAAAACAAAGGGCAAGAACCTTGTTTAGCAATAGAACTATATGTTTATGCTTGCAGTGCTCTTTCAAGTGCTTCTCCAGATGATAACATCTTGTACCAAGTGGATCTCTAGCATCTAAAACCTGAAAACATGATACATACAATAAAGACCGAAACCCTCAGAGCATCCTTATAAACAATGAAGGATATATTGAAAAAGATCCCACCAACCTGGACAACAACATCTGAAGAATCTATCACTTCATAAAGTTCACCCCATATTCTTTTACTCTGACCTTTCTCAAACATTGTATGGCGTACAAGGTCTCGGAAAACATCCTCATTTTCCTCAACAGAAATGCTGGCACCATGCTTATCTTCAAAAACATATGCATAATTGAGAAAATAGAAACATCATCTTCATCAACATCTCCAAGCCTGGTGATTGATAAGTTTAAATTGGGAATAGCCTGGTGACTGACAATATTAAATAGGGAATAGCGTGTCAGCTTACTACCTTGAGAACCATCAGCTCTTTTCGCTAGTGCCTCGTAGTCTGATGCAAGCAATTTCGGCCACTTCCTCTTCCCCTTAGGTCCGAAGGCATCAGCAAAAGGCTCTGTATCCAGAAGATGAACTCTAGCTTGCTTATTTAAAATCAGAAAAATGCAGAGAGAGACATTTCCTCCAGATTCTCACTGTCTTGAGTATGATCACCTAAATTGCACAAATGTGGACATCAATAACCTAATAACAAAACTAAATCAGAGACTACCAACAGAAATCTCACCAACAGGAAATATATACTATCACTTATGGGTACAAGTAGATAAGATGATCCACCACCAATTAAATTGCAATCAAACGCAGAAAAGAAGACAACTTCCAACCATTTGAAGACCAACATCTATGAATTAATCACAACTACATATCAAAGATATGCGAACTGCATATCAAAGGAGATGCGGAGAAGAACGCGTGGTGATGAACTGAATCCGACCAAACAAAATAACAAAAATTAGAAGAAGGAGATGCGAAGAAGAATGCGTGGCGATGAACTGAATAGGAGAGAAGGTGAGAGGCCCTAAACATGACTTCATGTGACAAGAATCAATCCCCAAAATCCGGCGAAATTGATGTAGTAATTTTAGGGAAACTGATGCAGGAACCAAAAAGACAAGCATAGAAGAAACGTGAGGAATATGCTGGGTCAATGATATTATCCCATATTTACACAATAGGCCAAAGAAGAAGTTTTGAAAAATTGCAAGAAGGTCCTTCGTCAACCAACCCTCAAAGGTAACTCCCGGTTTATAGGTTTTCATTAGATGAGCAAAGTAACTTTTCATTTCTATCAAAATTGCAGTCTTTACAATCTCCTTTTTAATCCTCTTACCATTCTAACTTTCTAACACCAAAAATTTATCACAATATTCTTTCAATTTTGGCTTCATCCATGATCTAGAGACTTCTGGAAAAAAATATATTGAATTTATAGTTTAAAGTAAATAATAATGGGTATTTAAATGTGAAAATATATTTAAAAACATAATATAAAAGTACATTTTAAAATTTCATACTCCTCCCGTCCCAAATTAAATTTCACATAATTTTTTTCACGATGTTCAAGAAACATGTTTGACCGTTAATATGTGGTAAATAAAAAAATGATATTTAGAAACAACTTACTACTACGACGAATCCAAAAATATCACATACGGTAATATTTTGTTTATGTATCTGTTTAAATATATGGTTAAAGTTTAATAGTTATCCATCAAATAGTAAGTGTGCAGCTTATGCTGAGATAGAGGGTGTATATAATTTAACAAATGCAATATATAGGTAAAAAATACAATGAACTGTCAATAACTTAACGATAGACCACCTGACCTCATCTTTTTAACATAATAGAAGTCTTTTTTTTTAAAAAAAAAATTTGTTAGTCAAGGCCTCGTAAAAATGTGTAAGAATCATAACAAAACATTTAGAACAAGTCATTTAGAAGGTCGATACAAAATGCTGCGTAGCATCAAGTCTTGATGCTATAGATTTGTACGGTATAATGAGAATTGAAGCACTAAAATTCAAGAACAAGGAGATTGATAAGCAAACCAAAGAAACACTAATTAATTAATTAATATAATAACAGGCCAACAATCTCTTTTTTTCTGATACAATACACATTTGGCAGATATATTTCGTATAAGGCAAACTATGCAATATTGCTACACAATTCAGCCAAACTACACCAAAACACATTCAATCAGGCAATAACGTTATTCAGCCGGCTTTGACAAAGGCTCATGTTCATCTTCCAACTCCAACCCTTTCTCCTTTTTCTCCTCATTTTCCTCAGAAGTTGGTCCGTAAAGCCAGCAACAGAACACATAGTAAACCACATTGCCAAAGCTCATGATAGCAAGAAGATAGTAGTAGTTCTGGTACCGGCCGCGGTTGATGTTCGTCGACACCCAACTGTCTTTTCCTCCATCTTTCGTGTACCTGTCAACCGCGCTGAGAATGAGCGTGGCTAGGAGATTCGCCACGCCCATTCCCAGCCCGAATAATGAGGTGGCCACGCTCGACATTGTCTTCGGGAACTCAGCGTAGTAGAACTCGATCTGCCCTACCGCGTTGAATGCCTCGGCTAAACCAGCCAAGCAGTTCTGTGGCACGAGCCACATTGCTGACATCTCCACCAGTCCCTGAGGGTTGTCCCGGAGGCCTTGATCGATGGCTGTCCTCCGTCGCACGTGTTCTACAACCCCGGAAACCAGCATTGCCATGGCTGTCAAGAACAGGCCTATTCCCATCCTGAGCTTCGGGCTGAGCCTCACCGGCTTCCCCTTCAGCTTGGACGCGAATGGGAGGAGGACGCGGTCGTAGATGACAATCCAGACGATAAAGGTTATGATCAGGAACAACCCGAAGGATCCGGCCGGGATTTGAAAGGTGGAACCTGAACTGATGTGTCTATCCATGGTGCTGGCTTGGAGCAGAGGGAAAGAGCTCTGGCTTGTGTTTATGGACATCATGATCCCGCTCGTCCATATCGGGATCACTCGGATCAGTGTTTTCAGCTCCTCGACTTGTTGCACTGTGCAGAGGCTCCATGGATTCGCAGCGATCCCAGCTGGTGTGACGTCTTGTGAATTTCGAATGATGCATGCTTTGTTCAAGAACCTGACAGAGAACAAGATCAGATCAGTTCATTCACTGCGACAGAAAGCGCCGATTCAATTGCCCGGGTTTAAATCATACAAGTGAACAGACAAAGTTGCAAAACTTTGTAATGCATTAGAATCAGTATTACAGAAAGAGACCTGTTCATAGCAATTAGTGAGGATGTGCGCATTTTTTAGTTATACTAGATCACTATAAAAAAAAAGGGCCGGAATTTGAAGCGCAAAACTTTCTAAAACAGTTCACTCGCCACTAAAGAAAGGAGCTTTCACTTTCAGTCAGCTAATTTTTAAAACAGACAGTGAAGAAGTGCAAAACTTTCTAAAACAGTTAAATCAGCCCCTTCTAAAGCATTTCAGAGAAAAACACACTTTCTGAACAATTCTATTCCAAATGATGCATCCAAAATACGCAAACGATGCATACCTCAGGTTTTCAGTTGGAACAGTGTATCGCGAGCCCTTCTCGTGATAGTACCTAACCGAGTCAGAAGGAGGAAATTCCAGCTTCTTGCCTCGATGTGCAGCCACAGCCACACGGGCAAATCCCGTGAACAAGCTCGTCGTACACTCCTGCTTAATATAAAGAGGAGAAGCAATGATGAACAACAACGCTGCGACAAACATTAGGACAACAGGAATCCCAAAGCCGATTTTCCATCCCATATGATCCTGGATGTAAACAATGCCGGTGATGGCAATCAGAACTGCTATCAGTGTGGCAGCATAGTACCAACCAAAGTAGCTCTCGAGAACCCTTTTGTTGTTGGGATTGTCCTTGTTGTCTAGCTGATCAGCGCCGAATGCCATGGACGATGATCTTATTCCACCAGCTCCAATGGACATCAGGCCTAATGCTGATACCAACAGACCAAACTGGCCGTGCGAGGCTGATTCGCAAGGTGGTACTAGGTTGCAAGATGTAGGCTTTGCTTTTCGGACCATGGCAGTTAGCCAAAGCAAGATCATTCCCTGAAGCAAACATATTTGCAGTTCAAATTTTAATGACATGCTGATATGATATACTACTCTCTCTATCCCAACTGAATTTGCACTTTTACTTTTTTGACATTATTCTCTATCAAAGTTTGACCATATATTTGAATGACTATATGAACAAAAAATATTATCGTATATGATATTGTTCAATTAGTCGTAACAAGTAGTTTCTTAATATCAACTTTTTATTTGTCATTATTATGCGTAGGTGAACATATTAACGGTCAAACATGTTTCTCGAACAGAGCGTGAATAATGACGAGGGTGCAAATTCAGTTGGGACAAAGAGAGTAGTAATAACATAATGGAAAGTTTTATAATTGATGAATTCATGTATACATATGACCATTTGGTCAGCAACCAAAACTTATTCCTATGCAACAAAAATTGTGCAAAAAATTAAATTAAATTAAGCACAATTGGTTTGTGAAATTTAACTTCTCTTTCTATACAATTAATAATAAGACACCGGCTTACTAGAATTATGTAACTTATTGAATAAAATGGTTCACCAAGCCTCGTAGTTATTCCATTTTATAAAAACAAAAAAGTTGAAGTTATTCTTTTAAAAAAAATCCCCTCGTGTGGTCTTGTTCTTTTTTAAATTTATCTGCATTTCACTTCAATTTCATAATAAAAAATTAAATTGATGATGACTTATTTAATTTTAATTCATTATATTTATTTTTAATATATTCGATTTGATTTCAGTAAAAATGAGATTGGAGAACATGAAACTAAGAAAAATGTGGATACGGTGAGAAAAATACAATAAGATATTGAAATATATTCGCCGATATTAAAATTGTCGTGTACTCGTTATTTTTATGTATAGTAAGTAGTACTGCATATAGTATTCAACATCAAAAAGTTGCTTTAAATAGGCAAAAAACATTATTGAAAATGGCTCAGTACATGTGTGTCACATACGCAAACTGAAAAAAAGGCCAGCAAAGAATTTACTACTTTACACAGAAAGGAAAAAACCAAAAACAAAAATTAACCAAGTAGAGAAATGCTAATAATGTCAGAACTTATTTACTGATATTTACTGCACGCTCCGAATAATTTACGCGCAAACAGTATCACTGGCACGGGCCCACTTGACACGTCACTTAAGGAAACAGTCCATCTTTCAGACAACTCATTTTACTGTTTTCCCACTCGACAAGAAAACAGAGGAAAGCCACTGTTTATACTACAATCTCACAATAATCAATCAATTAATGAACTAATATCTTTTTAGTGAAAAGCTCCAAGCCTTTTAAGATTGAGAAGAAAATCAAAGAAAAACAACCCTTTGCGTGATTAAGACCGTCATTAATTTCGACTTCCAGTCATTAAATTAACCAAAGTCAAATCGAAAGTCGCACAAAAACTCCCACATGCAAGTAAAACACGTAAAACACTAAAATAACCAACTAAACTAAACTGGAAGTATCCAAAGCCAAATTCCAGATAGATTAACTCACTAATGACGCGGACTAAACAAAGCGCAATCGTAATTAAAAAAAATTACCAGGAGGCTGAAGATGCAACCGAGGCTGACGGTGAGGAACCGTCCGAGGTAGGAGTCGGCGACGAACGCCCCGGCGGTGGGAGTGAAATTCGTGGCGGCGGACCAGAGGAAAAGTACGTAATTGCCCTTGGCGAAGCTCAGATTGTACCCCCGCATCAGATACAGAATCATATTCGGCAGCAGCCCGTAGCTTGCGACCTTCTCGAACCCCTCATTCGCTGTTCCAAACGTAATTCACAGTTCTCAGATCAAAATCGAAACGTCGGAACGCATTTCGCCAACATGATTTGTTTTCGAGTTTCGACATTACCTATGATGAACGGAATGGTGATGAGGCCACCGCGCTTTCTTCCTCCCACGGCGGTAATGCTCGATTCCGGGTCGAGAATGTTCCCGTCGCCGGAATCGTCCTTCTCCGGATCCTTGTCGGAGTTGGAGGAGGATTCCGGCGAGAGGCGGTGGTTCTGAGTGGCTTTCTCCATGTGAAAACAGGGGAGCTATGGAAGATGCAGGGGGGGCAGATCAGGTTGGAGAATGTGGAGAAGTGGGAGATATATAAGGGGGATTTGGGGTTAGTGATGAAAGTGGCTTTTTGATTAGAGACCGCCAACTCACTAATTAAACCCACTTAGGGTGTTTAAGCACTTTGGTTAATCCTAGTCCAACTTTGTCCCACAACTATATCTATAGCTTTGCCAGGACTGGTCCCTCTCTCTTTCTTCCTGTGTAGTAGTCTCAGCTTCACTTTTAATAAGAAAATGTGATTTTATTTTATTGGGCAGAGCTGTTCCATCTCCATTTGCACTGCAATTATTATCATATTGTTTAAAAAATAGTTTCATCGCTAATATGTTTAGCTATATATAATAAATGCAAATAAAAATTCAATATTTAAAAACTACTTATTTTGATTAATTAATTCTACAATATCATATACAATAATATTGTTCATATATTTATTCAAATATGCAGTCAAACTTTGATGGAGAATAGTATCAAAAAGTAAGAGTGTAAATAGACCTTAAGCGGAGGGAGTAGTTCATTTAAGACCATATTTATCCACAATCTAACCCAACCTAATTTTTTATTATTAATAAATAATTATTCTCTCTTATCGACATATACAAGTCAATGTAAAAACTACCAATTTTATTTCAAAAATTTATCAACAACTCAAACCAATCCTACTATATTATTTATTGTAATTATATTGTATCTGTTACATTGTAATAATATAGTATTATTAATTATTAATATTTAAATAGTATTTATCAAGAGACTCAAAACTATAATGTGCAAATAGCAATCTGAAATAATACAATTTTAAATTTGCAAATAAAAAAATTCGTAATAATTAAATTTGAATAATTTTTTAAATTTTTTAAACTAAATTATAAATACAAAATATTACAACAAATTAAATAGGACTGAGACTATATGATTATAAATAAAGATATTTTTTTAATATTATGCATTAAATTATAATGAAATTTAAAAGTATATTTAGTAGAGTACCCCATACACATTTCAAAAATAACATTACAAAATTAAATAAATTAATATATGATTTAATTGTTGAATAAATAAAAATTAACATCAACAAATAAGGGTGTGACATCCATATAATTTAACAAACAACCATCGTAAAAGGAGGAGGATCATATTTCATTTCCAATTCTTACGAGCTTAAGGTTGGCTCTCCAATATTTTATTATTTCCACCTTAACAATCCTATCACGGAGTTGTTGATAAACATAGCCTAATGTACCCCTGCCTCCCATTTCATAAGAGTGACACAAAAAATTACATAATAAAGCAAAAAAAATCTCTCTTGAAACACATAAGCTCCCCCATGTAAAGCACTCCACATAAACCCTAGTTTGGCGAGGCCGTCACCGCCGCCGTCACCGACCGGAAACCTCACCCCTTTTTTTCTTTCTTGTTTTAGTACCTCTAGTTGTCGTAGCATGTCGAACGAAGGGGGATAGCCGGGAACTACCTACTCTCTTGTTTCCATCATTGGAGCTCTTCTGTTAGCAAAACAAAGATTCTGACGGATGAGCCGAGCAAACCAAGCAGATCCGGGTGATACATGCAAACAACGGCAGAGACTAGATTCACCCGACCGATCGACGGGTACACGAGCTTTTCTCCGCGAGACTCAATTGGAGATAGTGACTCAGGCGGGAACAAGAGAGTAGCGGTGGCCTCTAGCCGGCAGAAGGTCACCTCCGAGCCACCACGACTCACATCCAGTGCATATGGTCGGCTCACATATGACAAGTTGAGATCCGTCGAGGTGGAGACGGCAGATGAACCACTGCAGGTGGAGTCCGGCTCTGATTCAGCCACTATATCTGGTTGGCTCGGACGTGTGAGATGCAAGCCACTTTTATCGGCGATGCCACAGATGGTCTGTAAAGCTTTCCGGTAAGCTGGCCGGCGGTCCTCCAAAGTCAACAGTCCTTCAAAGTCAGTGGCTTCCCCGCCTGGTCAACGGTTGCCCAACAGGCGGTCAACAAAGGTGAATGCGGTCGAACGGGCAGTAGCAGTGAACGGTTTATCTCAACCCGGCCCTGTCGAAAATTTATGCATAAAGTACATCCAGCGTAATTTCTTCTTTAGTTCATTCCTATGATCTATCCCCACCCAATGTGTCATCTAGTTGCTCAAAAAATATTTATTGTGGTCGGCTGTAACCACGGCCGTTTCGTGGTGATTGCGATATAAAGTGAATTAGAAGCATTGGATAACTATGTCATTAGTGGTGCTAGGTTGCGGGCAACAGTCAAAATAGGCTATGCTGTGGTGGAAGGTATATGGTCTGGTCTACTAAACAAATAGGAAAACAGGTCTCCCTCCGTCCCATTCTAAATTGCTTATTTACTTTTTCACTGTGTTCAATGAGCATGTTTGAAGGTAAATATCTCTAGTTACCTGTAATAATGTCACATGAAAAATTAATATTTAAAAATATATATTAAGATAAATCTAATAATATTTCACATGATATTTTTACTATTTATATATTAATTTATATAGGGTCAAAGTTTATAAAGTTTGACTATTTAAAAGTAAATAACCGATTTAGAGTGGAACGGAGGGAGAACATTATAACAAACCTTCTATGGGCTTTTTACGTTTATTAAAAATTCAATAACTCAATTAAGAAAAAATCTGATACTATAAAAGTGAAAATTATTGACTAAAAGACGTTATACGACATATTTTATGTTGTAGCCTACCTGAAAGACACCACGAAAAAATTCATTAGAAAAAAATTCACTAGAAAAAAATTCACACCAAATATGATTAGTTGTTGTAAAGGTACATTACATTCAACTTGCATTGACAATTTTATCACAAGCAGGCGGACGCATATTTCCCTAAAAATGGTCCTAGATTAGGATAGATCATTTAATCCACATATTCTCTTCGACTTAAAGTTCTGCACCAATTGATTTTTTAAATGTTTCTAAAAGCAATTTTTTACCCTAATAATATAATTATAGGTTAAATTGGGGTGTATGTGATGTCATCAAAATGAATATTCTTTTTTTTTTAAAAAAATAATCGTCACTGGGACAATGGTTCAAAGGGTTCTCAACCCTTTTTCATTAAGTTTAATTTTGTACAATGTGTGATTACAACATATGAAATGGAAAAAAAATCATTTACACTGACACGCTAATTAATTATTACAATTCTTATCTAAGGCCTCGGTGGCTAAAAATTGGGTTACCCCAACACCTAAGATTAGGATTTGTTACAACACTCGACACATGACACGCGTTGGCCAAGTATCGGTCGATAAATCTAAAAACATAAGTGAGCATCGGAAGAAGGGAAAACAAATGACTTACAAAGTTGTGGAAACTTATCGGTTTATCTTTTAATTAATTAATTTGTTTCTATATAATTAAGTCAAACTAATGAATTTGGAAGCAAAATACGTTCAAATTCATTAGTTTACTTAACAACAAAAAAATATATAAACGAATAAATGCATTGAACGAAAAGATCAACATTCAGCATTTCACTGTCGTATGAAATGAATAAACTTTCTTGACTTTCATATCCATGCCAATACACACCAAGCCATAAAATAATAAAATATAGGCTTGTCGGAATATATTATACCATACTTTATATGGTGACATGTCAGAAAAAATAGTCAAGACACTCAGTTGATCGAATTGACGTGTTGATTAAAATATCAAATTCGAGTGTCGTTGTATTCGATCCTTACTCTGACACGACATATAATTCGAGTCTGGGTAGTATAGGCTAAAAGAGAAAGATACATAAAATTACTAATCAATATTACAATACTAATCAAAAGTCAGTGTGGAATGAGAAGGTTACTCCACTTATCTTTGGAGTATTTAATTTAAACACGTGCCCTTCTAGAAAAATATATTAAATAAATAGTTAAGTAAAAATTTATCTATGTCTCTTAGATAAATTATGAAACTAAATTGAATATATTATTTGTAGAAAATGTGTCATCTTTCTGTTATAATTGTGAATCCTTATATTTGTAATTAAATCTCCTCTGAAGGTATTTTATAGGTTACGCTAAATTTTAAAGAAAAACAAATAATAAATGGTTTATCTATATAGAACCTATAAAAGGAGACATTTGAGAGTTGCTTGACGAAGGGCTCAATTGTAAATAAAATTAACTTGCTTAATTTTGTTTTATTCTTCCAACCCTATTTTGCAAATACTGAATTCTCCAGGGATGTTTTATTTTACCAGGTTTTTTTGTGGCCGTTATTGCTTTGCCACCTGGGATCTGTCAGGCTCCAATCAACTCGTTCTTTGTCTCCTAAAATTAAGGACTTTGGCAGCCTCTGCCGAATCTGACAGAATTTGGCAGCTTCAATCATTCAACCGCTCTTCCTCTGATGTATCTTAATTCCGGTAATTTTCTTCCTGCCCTAGCTCTTCTTCTGATGCTTCTCATGTTTTTTGCTCGAATTTGAATATTGTTTTGGCCAATTTTATCAGGGAATCTGGTTTTCCCTTTCCATCAATATCCGCTCCACTTTCTCTAGATTTTTCCTCTCCTCTGTCGTGTCAGAATGATCATCAAGGCGGCACCTGCAGTTTCTCTGCTCAAAGGGGAGACTCCGAGCCCCCTGTTTCCCACCTCCAACGGTACGCCGTCATTTAAACTCTCGCCGGCTCGCAGAAACGGACCTCTCATCTGCTCGGCTAAGTCTTTCGACAGCAAGCCGCTCACTGGAGTCATCTTCGAGCCGTTCGAGGAGGTTAACAAGGGGCTAATCTCGTTATTTGTACAAACTAGAGTATAGAACGATGATGATTGGCCTAACACCTTCTCTATATTATGATTGGAAAAAAATGTTTAATCAAGTTTGCCTACACCCCGTATTAATAAACTGTTGACCGAATTTCATTTCGTGACCCGAATAGAAATACATTAAAGAGGATACATCGAGAAGAAGGAAAAATCTGGCAAACAAGGGGATTATTTACCTCCCTAAACAAAACAAAAAAAAAAAGGTCTACTACTACATAATCTACATGAGTCGATTATGCAAATGAATTGTAAAAGTTATATACTATTAGTATTTCAATCTTTTTTTTCGTGCATAATTTTGTTGTACAATATTAATGACTGCTATGTTCATTATACCATGTGTTTATCATTACTCTTTCAAGTTAATTATTGAAAGTCATAGTATTGTCTCTGTTTTGATAAATTTAACACACTTACCATTTTTGTAGTCTGTTTTATTAAAATTGACACATTTTATAAAAAATAAGAGTAATAATGTGTGATTTTATTCATACTCTGGGGTACATTATATAGATGTACAAACACTTTTACAGAAAAGGAAAAAGAAAAAGAAAAAGAATCTAAATCTAATTACAAGTAATATTCACATTAATTATTCCTTTAATATTCCTCCTCAAGTTGGAGAATGAGGATCAGAAATTCCCAACTTGTCAAGTAAAGAATGAAACTGAGTTCGTCCGAGAGCTTTAGTGAGCAAAACTGCAGGTTGGTCAGTTGTGTGAATTTGATGAGTAACAATGGTACCAGTCTGGTTAAGATCGCGGATGAAATGACAATTAACCTCTATATACTTAGTGCGTTCATGGAACACCGGATTTACCGCAATGTGAAGAGCAGACTGACTATCACAGAATAGTAGCATATGAGTAGAATGCACAACGCCGAAGTCACGAAGTAATGACTTAAACCACAACAACTCACAACAGGCAACGATCATAGCACGATACTCTGGTTCAGCAGAAGAACGAGAAACTGTAGATTGCTTCTTGGTCTTCCAAGAGACCGGAGGATTACCAATCGTCACAAAGTACCCAGAAAGATAGCGTTGTGTAATTGGACAAGCAGCTTAATCAGAATCACAATAAGCAGTCAACTGTAATGAACTACATGAAGAGAGAAATAAACCTTCACCAAGATGACTTTTCAAGCAGTGAAGGACTCGAATTGCAGATTGCCAGTGAGGAACACACAGAGACTTCATAAACTGAGTAAGAGTTTGAACAAAATAACTTAGCTCAGGACGAGTAATAGTCAGGTAAATGAAGCGACCCACCAGGCTCCTATACTGCCCATGACCATTATAAAGAGGGCCTTCAACCTTTGCAAGATCATGTTGTTGCCCCATATGAAAAACCAGTCGGCTTAGAAGTTGATAAACCTATATCAGATAAAATATCTAGGGCATATTTCCTTTGTGAAAGAAACATTTCATCCAGTCTTCTAGAAATCTCTATACCCAAGAAATACTTAAGTGTACCAAGACCCTTCATATGAAAACAAGAGCTCATGTATTTATTAAATTCAGAGATGAGCGACGAAGAACTACCAGCAATGACCAAATCATCCACATAAACAAGGACATGCAAAGAAACTGAGCCACGAGTGAAAGAAAAAAGAGAGTAATCTGCCTTACTCTGAACAAAACCAAACGCACGTAAAGCCTGAGCCAATTTGTGTACCAATTACGAAGTGTCTGTAACAGACCATAAATAGATTTTCAAAGGCGACAAACCTGGCTAGGAGGCGCAGGGTATCTTGGTAGAGGTCGCATGAAGACCTCTTCATGAAAATCATCATGTAGAAAAGTATTATGCACATCCATCTGATGCAGTTCCCAACCACGAATGACTGCAAACGATAAAATAGACGTACCGAACTCATCTTTGCAACGGGGCAAATGTCTCGGTGGTGATTTCCAAGAACCACCAAGCGAGCTTTGTGACGTTCAACGGTACCATCAGATTTGAACTTGGTACGATACACCCATTTACATCCAATACCAGTCTTATTCAGAAGTAATGAAGACAAAGCCCATGTCTGATTGCGCTTAAGTTCATTAATCTCATCAGTCGGCGCATCACGCTAAGGAGCATACTTCAAAGCCACTGAATAACTAGTCGGATCTGCACTGGAAATTACTGCACCCGAAAATCTAGAATGCGTATTAGAAAATTTATCGCAATTTACAAAATTAGATAAAGGATATAGAACACATGAGGAATGTGACATTGCATGTGTGGTCGTAGTAGTGAGGGATTTATTAATATCAACATTAGAGAAGACATAGTCGGACAGATAACGAGGGGGTCGACGATCGTGAGCACTTTGGCGGACATGAGGTAGATCAACCGTAGGTGGCGACGTCGGGGAGTCATCCGACGAAGCAGGCTGCATCGGAGGAGGCACGTGTAGCGCATTGTCGCTAGCGGCCGGCGGTGCGTCAAGCGCTTGAGAAACCGGCGTTGGAGTTGAGATCAGCTCGGCGAACAGGTTTTCTGCGATCGGAGGACACGCCTACTCTGGCGCTAAGAAGACAGCCGGTGACTGGGGAGGTTTCGGTGGCAGAATGTTGGCTGGCGGCGGTGAAGGTCCTACCGACAGTAGTAATGAGGATGGCTCCAGTGGAGGGATGACGGCTGACGACGGTGTTGATCCCACGACGGTGATGCATCAGGGAGAGCAGAGTATGGAAACTAGTCTTCATAAAAGTCTGCATCTCTACTATTAAAGAAATTATGAGATACGAAATCATAAAGCCAATAACCTTTCTTCCCAGCAGGATACCCAAGAAACAGACAGCGACGACTTCTTGGAGAAAACTTATCACAGAATGTGGGAATGTGGGAAGCAAAGCACAAACATCCAAAGACTCGCAAAACCTTGTAATTTGGGGAACATTCATAGAGTAACTCCAAAGGTGTGCAACCATTGAAATGCTTCATCGGTGTCTGATTGATCAGATATGTAGCTTTAAGAACACACTCTCCCAAGAACTCAATCGTTAGATTGGCTTGAAACGCAAAACACGAGCCACATTCAACAAATGGTGATGCTTGCATTCCACACAACCATTTTGCTGTGGTATATCAACCACAAATGTCTCAAAAATAATCCCAAATTCAGCAAAGTAGGATCTCAAAGGTAGAAATTTTGTACCATTATCAGACCGGACACGCCTAATACTACGGCAAACTGATTCTTGACTAATGCAAAAAAAAATCTATAATTATAGAGGTAACTTATGACTTAGTAACTAATAAGTAAATCCAAACGGATCGGTAATAATCATCAACTATAATCAAAAATTAAAATTCACCACTAGAAGATGGTGTTTTATAAAGTCCTCAAACATCACAATGTATTAATTCAAACAATGAACTAGCATTCGAAGAGTTGAAAGGAAAACTATGTCTAGTCTGCTTTGCTCGATGACAGACCGACCAAGATACAATAAAATTATTTGTGCTAAAATCAAGAGTAGAAATAGAAGACAACACTGTAGATGAAGGATGCCCAAGACGCTAATGCCATAAATCAGAAGACGAAACTGAAGCAACTGTTAGATTTGACTGCAAGATATGAGGACGATCATTCGTATCCAGCTGACGAAGCCAATAAACCCCCCGTTGCTGTTCACACACTCCAATCACATTTCTCGTACTGATTTTCTGTAAAATGCAATAATATTCAATAAACAAAGCTAGACATTTTAAGGCAGACAACCATTTAGAGCATGATAATAAATGACATCGTAGAGAATGTATGTAGAGCACATGAGTAAGAATAACGTCTCCAAAATGAATAGAACCATATTGGGTTGCATATGACACAGATCCACCAGGAAATACAACATTAACAACAGTAGTAACATTAATCAAAGAACCTCTGTCACCCGTCATGTGATATGAGACACCTGAATCAAGGATCCATGATAAAGTGTACTTACCTGACCTATGGTCAGAAACATCATTACACTGATTAATTAAATGTAGGGTCGTATTCCATTGTTCATCAGACAGAGCAGGACCAAAATCAGCACGGGCAGGAGTAAGATGGCCGGCGGCCTCAGCATGTCCAGGTGGAGACACGACGGTGCCGACAAAAGGGGGTGGAGCCTGGCTAACAGCGGTGACGGCTGTCTGTGGAGGTGACACCATCTTCTTGGATTTTTGGTTCAATTACTTGAACCAATCCGGTATATCCGTGAGCTTGAAATAGATATCTTTGTTAACCCTTGTGATGACAGTGAGAGCAGGTGAGATTCTTGCTATCAGCTGAGGTGAGAACAACTGTCGAAGAACCCGATAGTGGAGAGCATCGTGCAGCGTACGCCATAGAGTCAGTTGAAGACTCGCGAGACCGAATGACGGCTTTGTGATTCTCCTACTGAGAAACAAGGGCATATACGCGCATGACAGGTGGCAAAGGATCGGTGGTCATGATATTGGATAGCAAGGTGTGATAGCCTTCATCAAGTCCGAGAAAAAATTGATTGATCATGTTTTTCTCACGTTCTTGGAAGACATTGGCAGCAAGCTTCACAGGTGAAAACTAAAAGAGGCCGAAGTGAGTTTTAATCACTGAACAACTTCTTCAGTTTGCCAAAATAAATGGCAGCAGTCTGACCATTCTGTAGACAATTATGTATATCTTCATGCATTTGTAGAATTTTTTGACCAATCCCAAGAGTAAATCGTGCCTTAAGATCATCCCACAATTCCTTAACTATGACATAGTAACTAATAGATGAACGCAACGGTGGATCTGGAGTCTGCAAGATCCAGTAGACAAGGGTGGCATTAACTCTCGGCCAATCAACTGCATCAGGATGATTATCTGGGGGTTTAGTAATGGTTCCATCAATGAAACCAATCTTTTTCTTTGCAAGCATAACACCAGAAATTGCAGCTGATCATCCAAGGTAATTTTCTTCACCTTTCAGAATGACGAGATAGATTGACAAATCGGGACCCTCATTAGTACTAAGGTAGTAAGGATCATTCAGAGATCGACCGACAGAAATAGATCCCCCAGAGCCAAATTGTAACTGCAACTGTTTAAGTAAAGATGCAATCACATCGGCGCCATTGAGATCTTGTAACTTATTAGTCTCAGTTTCAGCAGCGATGCGGGCTTGCTCAGCAGCGATGCGGGCTTGCTCAGCAGCATCGAAACTGGAACCAGGAGTAGTCGTTGGTGCAGATCAAGGACACACACGATCGGATGCTATGGAGCGAGCGGTGGCACGATAGAACAAACGCAGCGGCGCGTGCGCTACAGACGACGGCGACGCGTGGATGTACGGGCGCCGCGTGAAAATCACGCGCGGCGAGTCCGGGTAAGTACCGACAGCAAATGATCACTGCAACCGGAGAAGGAGCTACGGCGAGGCATCGGCTAAGCAATCGACGGAGGAGATCGGTTGAACACGGCGGCGAGTGTGAACGGCA
Organism: Rubia tinctorum; assembly: GCA_032355605.1. Classification (NCBI taxonomy): domain Eukaryota; kingdom Viridiplantae; phylum Streptophyta; class Magnoliopsida; order Gentianales; family Rubiaceae; genus Rubia; species Rubia tinctorum. The sequence goes on along the minus strand of JAULKM010102413.1, from coordinate 9,027 downwards.
GCGGTCAGCTCTGATGGAAAAATGGCAGCGGAAAATTTTCTTTAGGGTTTCAGGATTTTAGATTCTGATACCATATAGAAAATAAGAGTAATAATGTGTGATTTTACTCATGCTTTGGGGTACACTATATAGATGTACAAACACTTTTACAGAGAGGGAAAATGAAAAGAAATCTAAATCTAATTACAATTACAAGTAATATTCACATTAATTTTTCCTTTAATACATTTTCTTTTACGATAAAAAGTGAATCATTTTCAACTGTTTGTTAATTTTTTTTACTCTCTTCAGTTAATTCTGTCATCACATTTCAATTTGCAAAAATAATAACACTTAAAATTACGATACCAAACATAATAAAATAGAGAAAATATACAATTTGGATTGGGAGATAGATGGAGTAGTCATCCACCTGTACAAAACTCCAACTCTATCAAATGTTGATCAAAATTTCAGACTCTTAATTCGACCGAAGAGATTTGCGAGCAAATAAATCTAATAGAGATATCACGATTTGGCTACTCCATTTTTTCCAACTCTATTTGCACTTCTACTTTTTTGACATTAGTTTCTATCAAAGTTTGATCGCATATTTAATAGATTATGAACAATAATATTATCTCATATGATATTGTTCAATTAGTCGTAACAAGTAGTTTCTGAATATCAACTTTTTATTTGTCGTTATTATACGTAGGTAAAGATATAAACGGTCAAACATGTTTTTTTAAAAGAGTGACAATGACTGCAATGCAAATCTACCTGAGACGGAGGGAGTACATGTCCATCTGTTGTCCTTTTCTCGGATTATCTAATTATTATTTTTAAAATGGGGCTTTTAAATTTACTACTCCCTCCGTTTTTCTATTTATGATATCATAGATTTACGTGTTTAAATTTAGGTAAAGAAAATGAAAGGATTAAATTGAATATAGAAAGTAAAAAAGTAGAATGAGTGGATGAAATTGAAGGAATCTTACCAAAAATGAAAAGAGTGTCAAATAAAAGAAAATATTCATTTATACTAAGTGTGTCATAAATAACAAAACAGATATGGTATGAAAATCTGATCATATTATTATTATTATTATATTAGTGGGAGACATCCAACATGCTTTGCTTTAGGTAACTAGAAAAAGACATTGCTTTTTAATCAATCATCCAAAGCCTTATGATGCAACCCTATTGGGATATATGGGATCCTACTTCCTTTTCTTTTCTGATGTTACCATATGCAGTGTTCATAGGACTTCTAATTTAGGGAGCCACCACTTAATTTAGGTCCATTATTTTATTTAAATTAAAATAAATTCAGTTTAATTTATAAAATTTAAATTAGTTTAATTTATAAATTTTAAATTAGTTTAAATTTTAAATTTTAAATTTTATTATATATTTAAATTTGTTATGTTTAGTTGGTTAACGGGTTAAGCATAAATTAGAAGAAGAGAACATAAGATTTTTTTCTCCCTTTACAAAATCCCTTGGAAAATTTTATATGTGGGGTGTAAAGTTCATATTTATCTAGTTGGCAATTTGTGAAAGTTATGCAAATATGAAATTGTTGCGTTGAAATATCAAAGAAGAAATGTTTGGAGTTTTATGGAATGACATGAAGAAATCCGATGAGATATTTCGTCCATAATGTTGATGTTGGAGAATATATCAATTCCTATATTTATAGAATTGGATTAGATTTATGGAATTGGAATTGATTTGGAATATTCTATAGAGACGTGGACGAGATATTCTGGTTCGGATTAGATTTGGTAATTCTTATCTCCAAAAGATTTGATTGTTATCAGAATATTTTGTAGAGAAAGAATTATAGTCGCACACGACTTCATGCGTACGAAGACTTTCCATGATGAAACATTATATTCAGTGTGCGGAGAATATTACTTGTGTGGTGGGAAGAGGAAATTGGAGAAAATGAAATATTTATTCCACGAGAGATTGAAGTCTAAAGGATTTAATTGATTGAAAATATTGCGTGAATATTGATTTATGGAGGATGGAAATTTAGCAATATATTATTTTAGGCGTGTATATGAAACATAATAGATTTATGGAAAATCTATATTCTTAAGGAAATTGGATTTATGGAATATTATGGGATATGTTGAGATAAGGGAAATCTCTTTATTTATAGGATTTGAATATGCTTCTGAAACAAATTTGGAAACAGAAAATTTTGAAGATAAATGTGGAGAATTCTAATCTGCTCATGGTCTATAATTGATGGACATCACGACTGAGTTACTCACAGATTTAATTGAAGAAAGTATGCATTCATATTTTCATATCTTTCTAGAAGTACTCTAGAGTCATTTGTTTGTGTTCCAACTTGAACTTAAACTGTTGATCAAAGTTCATAATCATATGCCTTAATTCCTCGGGAGGAGGACATCTGCATCGACGAGTTTCGAGGTCGGAGAGAGTCTGATCAAGGCGGATCGGTAGCACCGAGCTTGTAAAATCCACACGTTGTAATTATAAAAAGATAAGTATAGTTGTATGGTGTACTTTGTATTGTATCTTTCTGATTAGTGAATTTATTCTGAACTGATCCAGGCCCCGCATAGGTAGGCGGGTTTCACCGAAATGCGTAAACAAGTCTTGTGTGTTCATGTTTTACTTTACTGCATACTTGGTTAAATATGTTACGTTGAAATACGGTAGTATTTATTGAATTAATTATGTAAAATCAAATTTCATAGGGGTTTTGTATATGGGATGCGAGGGTCAAATAAAATTTTAACAAGTGTCAAATTCAAGTTATAATTAAAGAAATAAAAATAATAATGTATTTAATAATATTTTTAATTAATTTTTGTCCAAATTACACTTGACACTCATCTCTCTCCACATATAATTTTTTTTGTCCACAATCCCTATGGGCTCTAATTCTTCTATGGCGAAGAAATTGGAACCGCGGGAGCTGTGGTGCAGATTGTCAAGCTATATATGATCACCAAGTAACCTCAGTCGCTTAAGGGAACCAATTCAGGTTTTCTTTAGAGAATTCTTACGTGAGAAAAATTATATGAGACCGTCTCATCTTATGTTATGATAAGATGAGAGATCAAACGACTTTTAAAATTATAGAAATCATCTTATAATAGTATTTATTTTCAAATAATTATATTTAAATTTACCATTTCATTATACTGTGTAAAATCTTTGCATTCTTACGTACTCTATACACAAAATTTTGTTTTAAATCGTCAAAGTCTTATAATTAATATAAGAGAAAAGTGCATATATAATTCTACTTAATTCACATAAGTACTAATATAATATTCTGATATAATTGAAATTGCAAATATAACCCTATATAGATAGTGTATGTGCAAATTTACCCTTTATGCCAGATTTAGACCAAAATTGGATGAAAGTCAATTTTACCCTGCGGAACGAAATTTACTACCATACCTCTAATGTTTCTTCTTCTCCTAAATCCTAACTCTAACCCTCCTAACACCTGCCATTGTTTATTCTTCTCCATTTACATCCGCCACCGCACATGTAACCCGCCAGTGTCTCTTCTTCTCCATTTCCCCATTGGTTCTCCAACGTCGTACCGCTGCTCCGTTGGTTCTTCGGCACAGTGTTCGCTTGATCTCGAGATCTTCGACGCGTTAATTCTTTGTTTACTTATTTTCATTTATTGCAACAAATTTTTTATAATTTAAAAAAAATTGTTAGGATAAATGATATGATTAGGATATGATTGAGATTTGATTGATGTCTAGTTACATTGTATGTCTAGGGCTTTGTACTCTTTATATATCTTTCCTATCTAATACAAACCTCTCATGGAGAGTTATCACTTTAACAAAATTGATCTCAAAATACAAATAGTTTTACCTTAATTTTAAAAGTTAGAATAATGATATTTTTCATAATTGATTTATCCATAACACGACCGTATAAGAAAACCTCTCGCTATATTAATTTATTGTTTCCGAAATTATAATCTAAATTGTAAGTGCATGTATACATATATATATATATATTTGTTATTACATAGAAATACATAATATATTTAGGTACTACTAATGTTTTCAATATATAGTTTCGATTCATTTGGTCCCATTTATAAAATACTTCATTAATTATAGTCCACGCTCCGTAAGTTGGAGTATGTTTTCTATACTCATATTCAAATATTTTAATGCTAGTAATTTTTAAATCCTTGTGCATTGCAATGAGTATTAGGTTATTACACGAGTGCACGCCATATCATTTGTCGCAAAACGTAAAATAAGACAATTAGCAAATGTAGGAATATAAACCTCTATTTTTAATAATAAATTTTTAAATTTCGCACCCTTACTATTTTCTTATGTTTTAAAAAGACAATTAGCAAATGTAGGAATATAAACCTCTATTTTTAATAATGAATTCTTAAATTTGGCACCCTTACTATTTTCTTATGTTTTTCAAAAAATTGTTACCTTTCCTTTCATGACAAAAGGTGCATCATTCTCAACATCTTATTAAATTTTTTTGACTCTCCTCACTCAATTTTCTCCACACATTTTAATTTGCAAAAATAAAATAAAAATAAACATATGGTACCAAACATACTGAAATGAACTATTGCAATTTTAGAACATTTTTGTAGGTACAGTGTTCTTAGAACATTGATTTATTTTTTATTATATTTACTTTAGGAATAATCTTTTATAAAGGAAAAATTGGTTTAATAAAGATTAGTGAAAAGTTATAAAGTTATTTTTTAATCATTATAGATCTGGGAAAATCGTCGAATGTTGATTACCATAAATGGAATTAACATTCAATATAACTACTTGATACATTCACGCCCCGCTAAATCCTAAACTTAGAGTCTCGTTCGTTACAATCGGTCAGCTTCTCAAATAGAGCAGACCTTTCCCAATCCGCTGGTGAGCAAACAAAAGTCCGAAGAGGATGCAAAAGTGTTACCTCCCATTGCATCCTCCACTAGGCCACGATCTAGTAGAGAATCGAGACACAACACATACCATGATGGCACGACCAAAGAGCTTATATATAGATGGGTAAGCAGTTTTCATTAGATCTCACTTAATATAGATCCCTAGACCAACTTGACGTCGAAACTTCTCTTGAGACTTCCTGGGCATTCCCTCGTAAGCAACCGAACCAACATGGCTCCGTCAGCAGGGCCCGAGGTTTGTCTCTATCCGCAAGATTTTCCCCATCACTAACCTCTAACAATAACCAAGTTATTGGAAGTTTATCTAAACTACATTATAATCATAGTGATCTTTTGTACTATTACAATTCAGTGATTCAATAAAACTGTAATATCATCATTGGGATACGAACTTACTTCCCACAAAAATCATGACCTCTTGGCAAAGAGACACGTATCACTACGCCAAACATGGATCTTCTACGACTGTAACTTCACTTGACCCAAAACATAATTTATGTTTTCAAATTGTAAACAATTTGAAATAACGGAATCCTTAGTAAAAAAATGGCAATAGAACCAACACGCTATGTACAAACAGATCGAAAAGAAATCATTGACGTAAACAATTAAATTGAGTGATTATCATGATCACATGATCTAATTAATTGTGCATAATCTAACATTTAACATTTAGATAATTTTAAAATCATGTCATTTTTAGTGGAATGGACAAAAATGAAACTTGTGTCATTTTTGTTGGGAGAGAGAGCATAATAACTAGCTCCAATTCAAAGTGAAGAAAATACATAAATAATACGGAGTAAAATAAATGGTTAATGATTTTTTCCTACCTGAAAAACATTGAAGATGAAGGTCATAAAGAACAAAATCCCTAAATGAAGTTCTAAATTAAAGCTCCGCTAAATCTAATTAAGATACATTATCCGTGGAGTAGTAGGAATGATGATGATGACGATGTATGACAACTTAATAATAATAATAGTGCCTCCCTTTCCTCACATTGTTCGTAACATGGTGGGTATGGGAGATGCTACATTTTACACCTATGCTATATATGGTCGACTTCCTTTACTTTTATGGTGTTGATATATCACGCCATATATTTTACTTGTTACGTCTTAATACATATACGTACTTGTATTATTGTTTTTTCTATTTTTGTGTGTTTAATTACCCCTACCTTATTTACCCTCAATCCCATTTCACCATTTCACCAATTCCTCCCCCTTTCAACCTCTCCACAATAATCCGTCCACCACTAGCCACCGCCGCCAACCACCACCCGCCGCCGTTCATCGCCGGAGATGAACTCCCGAAAAAGTTAGTATTCTTTTTTCGCAAGAATGAAAAACAAATAGTTCGTCTCTTGAAAAACAGTTTTTCTATAAGTCATAGAAAAACCAAGGTTTAAAGTGTAAATTAGAAGAAATGAAGATAAATTTTTTGTGTTGCATGAATCGGGTTATAAACTTTATAACTATTACACGCTGCATAATAAAATTTTAATATTGCAACTAAGACCTCTTACCCTTTATTATTCTAATTAAACGTCGTCTTTACATAAAATTATGAAAAAACAGTTTTTTCCAAGACTTTGCCTATACTTTATGTATTAGTATATTTCTTTTAAGATAATAAACATATTGTTTGATTTATTAAAAATATTAAATATTTGATATTATTTAGACGTAATTCATAATTTTACCTATTAAACTATAGTCATGCTCTTTATTAATGTGGAACTTTCAACACACTTCTTTACGTACAGTATTATTATTTATCATGAAAATATGGATAGGAAGATTGTCTTATTTATTGCATAAGCATGGACCTATAGAGCTTTATTAATCGTGCAAACGTAGATATGATATGCTTATTATTCATCACACGAATGTAGACAAAATGGCCCCTGACATATAACACTATTATTTATTACGCAAACATAGACATGAAGGACTCTCCATTGCGTGCAAACGGGGACGGAAAAGGGTCACTGGTCAAACAATAAAAATATAATCTGATTGGCTCAATCATGCCAACATTGGGCTCTGATACCATATTATGGTCACGGGTGTTTATCATAAAATCAATTGTTAATATTTTGATCTGACCCATAATTTTATATACTCCCTTCGTTTCAATTGAATTGGCAGAATTGCTTTTGACCTGCCAATTTATGTGAGCTGATGTGGCAGGCACATGAGTTGAAAAAGGGTTATTTTCATTCGTGACGCTATGTACATGGATTAAGAATGATCCAATCTAATATTTTTCTTCATATGAAAGGATAATTTAGGTTTTTCACTGTTCAATTTTTTACCACTTTAAGGTTGTGTTTGACAAAACTTATAAGTTAAGTACTTTTTAGTGTTTGATAAAGTACTAAAAAATAAGTTATTTTAAAAAGCAGAAACTAACTCTAAATTTTTGTAAAATTGTGCAGTTATACCCATTTTGCTCAATTCCGACATTGACTCAATGAAATCAACGGTTGACCAAAATGAGAAGACAAAATTACCCCTAGACTTAAAATTGAAAATGTAATGACAATTCTTCCTCATCTTCTTCATTTTCTTCATCTTCAACCATAATCTTCTTCTTCAAACATCTTATTTTTCTTCATTTTCATCTCCGCCGCCACCGAAATTTTGGAAACCTCTGTGCCCCATTGGAACCTCCGTGCCAAACCTACAAAAGCCTCATTACCGCCGCCAGAATTACATCAAAACCAAATCGCCTCTGGGCATGCCGAACCTCTGTGCCGCTGCTGTCGCCGCTCCAGAAACCCACACCAGGCCCGCCACTAACCTTCTGTCGCCACCACTAACCCGACACTCTAGACACCCAGTCCAGCCCCGCCACCAACCCGACAAAAACCTTATCCCTTCCACTCTTGCTTTGTTGCTCCGCACACCCCATAATTACTAGAAACCCCTAACCATGTCATAATACATAAACCAATCCTCTAGCCCTGCTGGAATTACAAAAATCCCTAACCCCGTTGGAATTATATAAACCTCACCTCGTTGTCGTCATTCTTGAAGGAGATGTTAACTTTCGGTAGCCTCGACAGTGAAAACTGGCAGCCCGTGAAATTTATCACTGCAGATGGCTGCTTGGGTTTCACCTGCGACGTTGCTAATAAGATCGGGATTCCGATTGTTTATGTCCGATCTCTCAATCGCTTTTGAGGCGGAGGGGGAGAGGGCGTGGGGAATTAAAGTTAGAGTGAGGGTTAGTTCTGTCTTTTTTTTTTAAATATTTCAAACTCAAGGATATAATGATCATTTCATCGATTTTCGGCCAATTTCGCTACTAACATTTTGTTAACGAAGTTCATAGTTAAATATTCACTTTAAAATTTTACAAGGTTACATATGTAATTCCAAACAAACCTAAGAGCATGTGCAGTGGGGGTTTTAGAGTGGGTTGAATTAAAAATGGGAACCGAATAGGGACAATTATTGCCCACAATGGGGGGTTGAAATTGGTTTGGGTAATGAAAACACATGGGACCGGTTTGTGCAGCTCAAACCGTCCCACTGGCATAATTAATGATGACTTCGTCAGGCCTGACGCGCAGGCCAATTTCACTGCATGCGCGTGCCACGTGGCGCCCGCTGGTTGGGCCACGTGGCCGCAAACAGAAATCTTTTTAAAAAATTTTTTTGCATGGACACGTGGCGCGCTCTCGTGCGGTCACGTGTCCGTTTCAAGTTTGCCGCTTTTTTACATACTAGCCATTGGGCCACGTGGCAGGCGCAGGTTACGCCACGTGGCCAACAACTATTTTTGCCAATAACGGCAGATTTTTTTAAAAATTTTGAATTTTCTAAATTTAAAATCTTTGCCATTTCTATGCCTATAAATAGGGCTATATTTTGAAGAACATTTGCACACTTCATTCATTCAAAAGTTTCTCCATTCTTCACTTCTTCTTCTTCATTTAACTCATATAATTCTCTCCATAATTCAATTTCATTTACATAAATTGAAATGGATTCACGAAGAGTTTCGAAAGGTAAAGATAAAGTCAATTTGAATTCTTCTCCTTCCGAATTTTTTTCGCAATTTCCAAA
>JAULKM010102402.1:0-25589 GCA_032355605.1 Rubia tinctorum | reverse complement strand
AGGCAAAGTCTTGGAAAAGACGGTCTTTCCATAGACTTATGGAAAGACGGAGTTTAATTATAATAATAAAAGGTAAAAGGTCATTGTTGTAATATTAAAGTTTTATTATGCAACGTGTAGTAGTTATAAATTTTATAACCCGATTCATGCAACCCGAAAATTTTATCTTAATTTATTCTAATTTACACTTTAAACCTTGGTCTTTCCAATGACTTATAGAAAGACCGTCTTTCAAGAGACGAACCCCAAATATAAATAGTGAGTTAGAAAAAATTAAAAAAAATAATGGAACTAGTCAAAGATGATGTGGAAGAGATTGGATGACGTGGACGTAACTGCATGCATGATTGTGGAATTTGAGACGATTGAGAAGGGAGAGTGCAAAAGATACAAAATGAGATTTTTGCATTAAATATGCTCTTAGTAGCAACAGATAACAGAAGCAGTATTAGTAAGAAAAGTTGTTGAGGTACAAAATCAGATCCTTGCCATCAGTCATATCCCTAACCGCTAACAAACACATGCTTGCTTCTCTTTTGTCGGGCAATTTTTTTTGTGATGCGCAACTTCTCCAATGGTTTTCAGCGCCTTCAATTTCCTGTAGCCTTGATCCGTGCCAAATATCCTGGCCAATTAAGATCGCAGAATCAAAAGCTTGTTTTTAATGTATCATTGTGCAATGAGGATGATATCTCTTAATTTCTTTGCAATGAGAACGTGAAAATCCTGTTTTAACAACAACGTTGATACGATATCCTCCAGGATGAAGTAGAACAATATTTGTGTGGACATCACTTTCCTACCGATCAGAAGTTATAACACCAACCTAATAGGAGGTAAAGAGAAAAGATAACAGTTCATGTGGAATATGGCAATGCTAAATTTCTTATATCCCTCCGGTGTACTCTCCGTAACTTAATAACAGACCTCCTCAACTTCTTATATTCCTTCCGGATGGAGGGGCTGTCATTTCAAAAAGAAGAGAAAATGACAGTTTAGGTGTTTATTTTTAGGTAAAATTACAGGTTTCGTTCCTCTTACTGCACTGTGTTCCTGAAAGGTTCCCCGATTATAATTAAATGTTCTCAATTGATCCTTTATCGGATATAACACATTTTAATTAAGTTAGCAGACACGTCAATAGTTACCGAAATTTAGAAAACTATTTAAAATGTTTGAGGTTAAATTATAACTATAAAGGTCGACTCAATGTTGACTCAATTAAACCGGCTAATAGTATGTGAGAATAAATTGAGAATATATGATGTATATAATAATTTGGGAATGTTTTGGGAACAATATACAAAGGGAGGAACAAAACCTATAATTTTGCTTAAAAGTAGGTACTATACCCGTCATTTTCTTTTTTTAAAAAAGAAAAGAAAAGAAGAGAGAGATGTAGAAGCATGTCCACTCAAGCTGATTCGCAATTCCAGAATTTGCTAATTAAGCTGTTTCGCAAGCAAAATAACCAACACAACGTCTTGTTGCAAAGTTTCAGATACGGTGAAATGTTAGAATTTTCAACTCCTTGATTGTCTCCATTAGGTTCTGATTCAGATCTGATCCGATCGAATACGTTAAGAATGGACGGACAACTGCCCGGGGTGCTGCCGGAAACAGACCAACGGGGAGACCTGGAGGTTAGGGTTCGGTGAGACCGAGGGAAGAAGAACGGAGGAGGATTGCCCTTTATTGAGATTTTGCAAGATGGCCCTTGAAGTTTTTTTCTCGTTTCAAATTTAACTCCGAACATAAAATATTCATGTTTCGACCCAAAATTTTAATAAGATCTTATTCATACCTAGGGATGGTAGTGGGGTGGATTTTAGAAGAGATCCGCCCAACATCCACCCCAATGGAGTAGGCGTGGAAGTAGTTTTGATAGGGGTGAGACGAGTATAGATATTGAAACGATACCCGTCATGGGTAGTAGGTCGGGCATGAATATTAATTCACATCTGTTTCGTCCCCGTCCAACCCCACTAAACTCGCTATATACCCGCTATATACTCGCTATATACCCAATAATTTAGTGTATAACATATTATTATTTATCTATAATGCACATGTCTTATACTCCCTCCGGGCCATAAATATTGGCCTATTAACTTTTGTCACAATATTTTGTGAAAGGTGGCGTGACAAAGAATAATTGTGGAAAAGTAGGGATATTTTGGTAAAACAGTGGGTTTAGTACCAAGCTTCTTAAAGTTAAAGAGAATATGGTGAGAATTTAACAATATATTTTTTGTCATTATAAATATTTTTCAACATAAACCATTAATTGTGGGACGAGCGAAAAATGAAAGTAGGTCAATGTTTCTGGGACGGAGAGAGTATGTAAATACTTTTTGAATATTAAAATTATTATAATTCAACATAATTTAGGTGCTTTTGTTGATATAAGTGGGGTGGTAAGGTGATAAGGTAATAAGATGGCTTATTATTTAGCGAGTTTAGTTGATAAAAATGCAAAGGTAGAGAAAATCATTACACTTAATGAACTTGACAAAAAAACGAAGGGATTATTCTATCTGGATAAACATAGGGTTCCAGCTATTAGAGTGGATTACTGAACATGATGCTACTCATTATTTCTATGTTCATTACCTACAGGAATACCACCTGGGGGGGATTTTAGAGGATTTTCCGGATTGGCTGATTTCATGCGGACATAATGAGCAGAACATTTGGAGCAGAAGGGATGAATACTGGAGGAAAACTTTGGACATGACTTTGGATCACAATTTGGACCAGATTTCTGATGAAATGGGAATGCAACTTCCACCTAATTTTGGAGCACATCAGAGACTTGAATCACAAATGCATCAGAGAAGAACAAACACACCTGAAGACAATTCACATTTGAAAATTTTGTACAAGTCAATTCACCTCTTCTCATATATTTTGTAATCTTAAGGAAAATAATTATCTAGGAAATAATTGGAAGTATGGCCGAATGTTGTACATCGACACAGGGGGTGGAAGTGTGACATTCAGGAACACTCCCAATTTTTCATAGATAACTTTTCGGCTTGCAATAGGCAACCATTTTACCATTTAAAGGCCTTTGTACAAACAATGCTATAGTGCACACTTTTTATGCAACGTAAGTTACAAAATGTTTGGAGAACCTAATAAATATATCCCCCATCAATATGAGTTTTCATTAAAAAAAAGTTGATATAAGTGGGGTGAGTACAGTGGATTTGAAGTGAGTAACGAGATTCAAGTGGGTGATGGGATGGGGATGGGGATGGATTTTATATAGAGTAAAGTGCTTTCATACCCCCTAGTTCCTTGTTTAGTGCACATAAATATTGGTCATTCTTACCTCGGTTATTTTTATTTTTGAAGTAAATAATATATTTTACATCGGTTAAAAAATAACCAAGGTAAATAATATGTTTTTACCTTGGATATTATATTAACCAAAGAAAAATGTTTAAAAAATAAATTAAATAATCCTATCGGATAGCGTGTGACGTTGCATATGTTGTTTGAAAAGGCCTGCCGAAATCGCATTATAAATCAATTCCACCAACATTTAATGTGATGTACGACCGACGTCACAGTTATGTAAATGATAGATCTTTTATAGGTTAAAGCTAAAAAAAGAGTGACTTTGAAAAAAAGGAAATATTATTTAAATATTTAAAAATGTGAGTTTTGTTATGTTACGATTGAAAATGGTGGCATAAGAGGGAAAACCACAACAACCAACAAGTAAAGAATTTGGCGGTGGTAGAAAAGAAGGAAAAAAGAAAGCCAAGTTCATATGCTTTTCCTCGTTTCTGCATCTCTCCCCTCCCAATGTCCCATCATCCACATTCCACTTCACTCATACCAAACTGCTTCCTGCACACAATCATACAGTAAGTCCCCATGCATTTTCTACTTGATTGATGTATTTTGTTTACCTTGGTTAACTTTTTAGGTTACAGTTGTTTGAAAGTGATTGACTTTGGTCTACAAAAGTATTTGTTCAATGGGTTTTTAAAAAATTGTAGAAAATGTTGTTGAATGGTATGGTTGAAAATGGTTTATAAATTAATGCACAGATCAAATCCCACATACAGTCAATGATATAGTGTTCAAATAAGGTGGTTAAACTATTAGAAAAGAGTAGTCATGAAAATATCCTTACAATTACTACATAAATTTGAATAAGAATTTTTTTAGTTCCAATAGAACATAAATTGCAATAAACTCAATCAGCTCGCATTATGATGATCTTGAAAACAATCGGCCCCCCATCTTCTATGACCTGGAAGAACAAGGTGTCCCCAATGCATAGGTAGCTTCTGGGAAGGAACTAGCTGAAACCATGTAGGGATAAGGCCTTCATCTTCCTACCCCCGAGCAGTTCATGCGTCACTCTATCTCGTAGCACCTCAGCACAACGAGGTTCTTGTCATTCGGCAGGAGTGGTACAATGTCCCTCGGGATGTACTAAGTCACTTGACGATCCTTATCCAACCATTAGTCCTGAATTAAAAATGAAAATGTCAAGTGCACACTAGCCTCGAAAATGCAAAGTGCGACGTTGGCCATGCGTCGCAGGTACATGTCGGTCCAAAGCAGTGGTTTGATCGACATGTACCTGCGACGTCGCTCTAAAGTCAAAATAATCGAATAATTTATAGATGCAGAAATGTGGTCGTATATAGAATTTTAAAGTAAACTTAAATGCCAATATGAGACATCGGTAACATAGTAGTAGAAATAAGAATGTGTGACGTCGCAAGCTACTCACATAAACCGATGGGTAACCAACAGGTTACCGACGTCGCATTCATCAGAGGCAGCTACGGAAAAAAACACAGAAACTCAAAAAAAATTAATTTTTTAACAATAGAAAATGAAACAAAAAGGTTCGAAAACATACCAAACACATAGTACCTAGGTTTACATTCGAGGAAATTTCACACTCTAAAAAATCTGAGTAAAAACTAGAAAACCAAAAAACACAGCACAATCACAGATCATAGATCGACCAATGTAAAGTAACAATTACAAAAATGTAGGTGTTAGAAGAGTAGAAAAATAATACTTTTGACAAGAGAGAAGAAAATAGAGGGTGGAAGACTGTTGAAATTCGTGGGAAACTTGGAAACAGAAACTTGAATTGATTGTGAGGGACCCCATATTTATAGCCATTTTTGGAACGACATCATTTGGACCCTTCTGATGCCCGCCTCGCATGGAGCGACATCGCACCTATGTCGGTTTAGATGATAAGAAATCGACCCATGACCGACGTTGCATGTTTAAATGGGCCTAACAATTTCAGTCCACCATCTAGTCAGTCAACAATTCGAATTTATTAAAAAAAATTGGTCACAACAAATATTTGTAAGCTTCAGAATGATTGAAACAAATTATTCATCACACACAAGTATTTTCTAGTTTTGTGAATGATTGTAATATTAAAACTTTGTTCATGTGTTAGGTTAAAATTAAGAATTCAATTGCAATAAAATAACATTCAGCAAATAGATTATAGATTAAAAATTAAAATACATAAAAATAAATATTGTTCCCAAATTCGCATAAATTTGTATAAAATAAATGCTCAAAAGTCTAAGAAGTACAACTAAAATCTAGGGGGAAGAACGATAACATTACACACTATCGGCTCAGAACCCTCTAGAAGCTCGAAGTAGAGCGCTCCCCCAACCCTCAGTTCCTCTGCATCAAGAAACTAGCTAAAACCCTTTAGGGTCAGGGTCTCGAGCCTCCTGTTCCCCAAGTAATGCATGTGATACTCCCTTCCGTTGCACCTTAAGACAAAAGGCAACTTGATCGATGGTAGGAGTTCCACGAGTTGGCTTGGGACATATTAAATTATAAACCGGAAACCACATTTAGTAAATATGAAAGTAATCTAACGAAGAACTTAATTGAAAATAAAATACATGTGTAATAGGGAGGACTTACCAAAATAGGAATTGAACTGAAATTCGTCTGGGTCAGATTTCGGACAAAGTGCAGAATGATATCGTGAATGTAGCTTGCAGACGGTCATCCTCCGAATCGCTATGGATCTGCATTGGTCAATGAAATTATTACAAATTAAATTAGAATATAATAATCAAATAAAAGGAATTTAAATCTAAACAAAAAATTGCTCACCTCAATTGGGGAACGGGTACTTGAACCATCATTGTTAGCCACGATTCATGAAATTCATACTGTCATGAATGATAAATATTATGATAGATAGAAAATGGTTAGATAGAAATCGGTTCAGTTAATCTTTTAAGTTGGCCAGGTTTTGCACATGAATGTTGGTCCAAAATATGACTTGGCCGACATGTACTAGCGACGTCGCTAACATGTCGGGCCAAGATAATGGCATGGTTGACATGTCAAAGTGACGTCGCTCACCCTTAGGCATAACCGATTAATTAACTGAGAAGGGTGCGACGTCTCATACAAGAATTACAGCAAAAAATATGAATGAGCGACACTGCATAATGATCGCTCCAAACGAAGGAGAATCGAATGGCTAGAAACGTTGCATTCAAACGTAGCAGATACATTAACAACAGTAGAAAACCAGAGAAAACAAAGGTCCCACATTATTGTGGTTGAACCTAAAACCAAAATTCGTACACCCTAGAACCCTAATCCACATGAACTTCAAAACAGAAAACAAAGAACACATTCACACATCATATACATAACAATTTTAAGGAAAAATAAAAAAATGAAAGTTACCTAAAGAATCTAGAAACCATACCTTTGAGAAGATGGGTTGGAGGACTGTTGAACTTCGAGGGAAAGTTAAATGTTTGAAGTGATTTATGAGGTGGACTCCATATATATAGTCGTTATGAAGCATTATGAATTTTGACTCAATAGGTTCGATGTAGCATAACAGTCGACCTTACCGACAAAGGATCGATGTATGAACGACGTCAGCTAACCTAAATGTGGGTCTCACCATTTCAGCCCACTAGCATAGTAAATGTGCCACCGTTAAAATTTATTGACCCTTGTGAATTCCACATCGGCATGTGCAACATCGCACATCAATTGATTTTGGTGACATTTGACCTACATATGACCGATGTCGGTTAACCTGAAAGTGAGCCTAGCCATTCCAGCCCACTTGCATAGGAAATGGGCCCACGTTTGACCAAAACGAACATAACTGATCTTAATAAAGGTTAATAGTATATTAGAAACTACTAGTTGAAATTTATAAATTTCCACGAACTTTATTAACGCCTGATTTGATCGGAATTGATTTTAGCACAATCGGTGAACTTTTTAGTTTTTACACTTAGGTCCCTCCAAGAAGGTAGAAGAGGACGAAATGCAAAATTGGAAATACCCAACTATCTAAATCACATTGTCACAATCATGTTTCGATTTAGGCATCAAGGAACCGGGGTATTCGTCCCTCATTTTTATTAGTGTTCCATTAATACCCTTACGATGAGCGTTATTAGAACGATATATTCCACCACATAGAATTACACAATATTACACAAAATTACACATTCTTGCTTTTTTTATTAATTAAAAAGAGGGCGAATGACTTGGGAGGCCCCTGAACTCCCTCTATCGTCCCCTTTTGGCTCCTTATCTTTTTTTGATTACTTTTAGCCTCTCAACTCACAAAACTGTTAAAAAGTGGCCCTTACATTCAGTCAAAGCGTCAAGTAATAGTCAAACGTCAATTTTAAGGGTAAATAGTAATTTTTCATTTTCATTTCATTTCATTTTATTTTATCTTTTCTTTCCTTTCTCTTTCTCCTTTCTCCTTTTTTCCTTTTCTCTTCTTTCCTCCTTTTCTCCTTTTCTCCTTTTCTTTTCTTTTCTCTTATTCTTCTTCTCGAGCAGTGCCGACTGCTTCATTTTTCTTTCGCTGGGAGTTTCAGTGCCGCCTGCTTCTTTTCTCCGGCAAGCGAGCACTCTGAAACCCTCACTGCTTACTTCTGGGCCGCCATCTATTCTCCTCCCCGGCCGGATGCTTCTTTTCTCTCACCGTCGTTGTTGAAGCGACTTTCCTCTGGGCCAACACCGCCTACATCCGGGGAGTCTAGCCTGTGATGGGAACGGTTTGGTGGAGGTAGCAGGTGGAGAAGCGGCGGATGCGAGGCAAGCTCCGGATCTACAAATCGGGTATTAGAGCATCTAATTTGGGTTCAAATTTGGAAAACGGTGTCGATAATTTGGGTCCAATTTTTCAAATCGGGTTTCCAACTCTCATTTGTCATTTTAGGCTTCTTCGGAGATAGGAAGAGAATAGATGGTGGCGGTGCGGGTTCCTATGGCTGTGGGGCGAAGAATAGATGGTGGTGGTGGTGGACTGAGGGAGGATAGATGGTGGTGGCGAGGTGGCGGAGGAAAGATGGTGATTGAGAGGTGGTGAGGTAGCGGCAGGCGGCGGAGGACATAGATGGGGAGGGGAGGAGGAAAACGACGGCGGGAAAATGAAATAATAAAAATATAAAAGAAATTAAGGAAATAAAAATATAAAAGGAAATAAGAAAAATATAAAAGGAAAAAAAATAAAAAGAGGAAAAATGGATAAAAGAAAATGAGAAAAGGAAAATGTGAAATTACTAATTTGCCTTTAAAATTAACGTTTTTGACCAAAGTAAACGTTTTGACTGGACGGAAGAGCCACATTTTAACAGTTTTGTCAGTTGAGGGGTTAAAAGTATTCAAAAAAGATAAGGGGCTAAAAGAGGACAATGGAGGGAGTTCAAGGGTCTCCCAAGTCATTTGCCCTTAAAAAGATAATGAAATTCTATCCATCAATTTTATTAAAGTCCTAGTACGTGGTCTAGAGTAAATTGTAGATGATTAATTATAAGTATGCAAGGATTAATCGGAAGATCATGTGGAAGTCTCTGTGAGATTATAAGTTTGACTAGGGATGACAAAGGTCTCTTTCAGGACGATTGGAATCGATTTTGGGACTGCCGGTGTACTTTTCAAATTTTGCACTTAGGCCCCTCCAACAAAGTGGGAGAAGTCTAAATGTAAAATTGAAGATACACTTTTCTAATTCACCAAGCTACGACCACGATGTTTCGATTTGACCATGCACGGATCAATGAAACATGCCCAAAATCTTCATACACATAATATGACGAAACTTTGCAAAAATTACACTATGGCCTAAACTTCCGTGCATGTTCACTAGGATTCAATACTCTGCACCGGAACATAAGGACAAATGTTTAATTTGGAGATTATGCGTTGACCTGCTCCTTCTCGGCGTCATTAAACTCGAGAGGAGGACTATTAGAGATCAAAGATGAAATTTGTAATGTTGCTCCCGTTCCTACTACTAAACTACTAAGATTGGTAAATAGTGGCAAGTACCGGGGTCGTCCACAGAGATGTTAGGAATCTAATAATCAACTACGCACAACCGTTATCGGGTTGTCAATCCGACCATGTGTTAGGAATAATCAATGTTGGTGAAACAAGCATTGGTTTTTTTTTACTAAATCTACTAACATGCAATTAATCACGAGAATAAAAAATATAACTAGCACTCGGGGAATATTTGCGTAATATGATTAATGTCATTTTGATCATCGATTTCATTACATACAACTATAAGCCTATTCTAGTGTTTATGACATGTGTGTGGTCGATGGTCAACACTTACCCATACCCATCACGTAGGGTGCACACGTAATCTTCCATCGGCACCGCCTCTAAAATTAGGGGAGTGCAACAACAGTTCTGCCTGCCGTGCATATTTGAGTCTCCCCCTATACGATTACGTCCCAAGCACTACACCACAAATGCTTCTCCCTAGGCCTAAAAAGGCGAAGGAGCTGAAGCACCTTATCGATGGCTCTAGGGCTGCAAAGCTAACCCAATTTTGCTACTTTAGCTATCTCTACCCGCTACCCTTTGGACTAACTCGTTAGCTTGCTAATGCATGGTCGATCATAACATTAACAACGGAAACCTACGTGCACACACCCACGTGGATCCGGACCCATCGTTACCCAAGGGCATCTAGGTTTCCCTCCCCGGGGGGTATCAATATTGCGGCAACATGAAAGTAGACTTTGGTGTGTGCTAACTATTGGTGTGTGTGCTAACTATTGGTGTGTGCTAACTAAGTGTGACAATCATACAATTCAAAAGAATATTATGAACAAGCCAACATAATATCACAAATCACATAGAAATACGTTAATCTAAGAAATCTCACAAAATAGACATTAATACATGAATACAAATATAATTCCCAATTTAATTAACTCATCTCTATGCATTGAACCCAAATATTGCATTGGATTCAACACTCTTGGGCGAAAAAAATAAAGAGAAAAAGAATAATCTAGAGAGAAAGAAGAGTATTTTCTCTCTAACCTACTCTTAAAGATGAAAAGTGGGCATGAATTCAAACCCTAGTATACAAGGGTCCATATATAGTACTAGGTAATTGAGCCTTGAAAAAGGCCCAAAATTAGGCCAAAAATTTTAGTAGCTGCAAAAGGCACAGGCAGTGGTGTCTGGCAAGGACCATTCATGTTGCCACGGACCGCTGGGCGTGGCATGGCCCATGGCCTCGTGTTGCCACGGGCATGTCACCTGATAAGACCGCTGGCTGGAACTTTGTTTTGACGCTTCTGAGTACACATCTCGTGTCGTTTGGCGCGAGCCATCAGCTGGAACCCTGTTTTGCTCTGTAACATAGCATGAGCCATGTCGTACTTCACACCCCGTGGGCTGGTCTTATTAGTGACTTGAAACCATGTGAACCGTGTGACACGGAATGGTGCGCTCCTATACTTAGCCAAATTTTGGGGTGGATCGAAGACATGGGGTACAGGTGGCTAAATTTGGCATGGTACATGATGGGGCCTAGTACGGGCCATGTTACTTGGAATAGGCCGTGCTGAGAACCCCTAGCACGGGCCGTGCTAGGTGGGCCTCCTGCCGACCTTGGCTGGTCCATCCCAACTGACTTGTTTGCTCTGCTACGGATGAACCATTGATCCGATTTGAGAGTTTCTATAGTCAATTTCATAGTACTCGAGATAAAAAATCCAATGGGACCACTCTCAAGAGATGATTCTTCTTGGATAATTCCCAGAACTCTGTGCAACTCTCGGACAACAATTCATCCGCTTCTTTCTTGACCTTCTTGAACTTTGAATTCGCCTTTCCTTAGCTCACTTCCATCTACTAACACACTTTGGATTCTGTGACCTTCAATATACTACCATCCTTGTGAATGACCTTCAATATCTTTGATCATCCTTGGGAATAGCCTTCAAATATCTTCTACCACCCTCGCAGATGGCCTTCTACAAAAAGATGATGAAAAGGTACTAATGAGGTCAAAAAAGAAGATGTAGGTGCCCATGAATACAAAGTACCCATTAGATTCAATTAAGTCTACAAAACTTGGGATTTAGACAAGGAACCAATAATGGTCATCTAAACCCTTTGTCATGTAAAACTAACTAAAACTAGAAATCAACCAAACAAAAGATGACAATAAATGTGTCAAATGCATCAGCTAACGCATGCATAAAGGTGCACATCATGCGTACTGTCTAAGAGAGATGCGAACCAAGGTAATTGTCCATTATTTTTGTTAGTATTCCATTAATACCCTTACGATAAGCGTTATGAGAACGATAATTTTCACCACATAGAATGACATGAAATTTCATATTCTTGGTTTTTTATTAAATAAAAAGATAATAAAATTCCGTCCATTGAATTTTAAAAAGAGATAGTACATGGTCTAGAGTAAATTGTAGATTATTACTTATAATTATACAAGGATCATTCGGAAGAACTTGTGGAAGTCTATGTAAAATAATACTGGTTTCTTTATTACCCTCGGTTAGTATAAGTTTGACTATGGATGACAAAGTTTCATTTCGGGACGATCGTAATCGAGTTTGGGACAACCGGTGAACTTTTTAATTTTTGCACTTAGTTCCCTCCAATAAAGTGTGGGAGAAGTCAAAATGCAAAATTGGAGATAATATTATGCTATTCACACTTTTAGGACAATGTTGTTCCGATTTGGGCATAAATGAGTTATCGGAAGGGGCCACAATTTTAATAGGGAGTATTTTACAACATTTTTCAAAAATTAGAATGTGGCTCATATGTGTGACGTTGCAAATGTGTCGCATCAAACGAACCCCAAACCAAACCCTTACCGACGTCGGTCGACCTAAGTTTTCCAGCAGGAATCGAAAATTTGAACCAAAATCCCCCCCAATCCCTTTTTCATGTCAATAATATTCAGCACTGACACCCATTTCCCATCTCCAACACATTTCTTCCAAACCCAACTCCACACCATCCTTTCCATTCTCACCATTACAACCATTGAAGAGCTCAATCAAATTGCTTCTCTCAAATATCAACAAGTATCCGAGGATGGAGCATCTTCGCGTTCAAATTAATTGAGTTAGTTTTCCATCCATTCCATGTTCATTTTGCAATTTTATTACCATACCTTCTATATATATATATATATATATATATATATATTTCTTATTGATCAATGATTAAATATTTTCATGAAGTATGATGATTGTGTTACATGTGATATAGTGTATATTGTTTGTATTTTCAAGATAATGTCATGTTTGTAAGGTGTGAGAAAAAAGCTTAGATTAGGGCTGACTGTGGACAATAATCACATCTTCGTATGAATACAGGTTGAATGTGCAACGTCATGGGATTGAACGTTGACCGGCGTCATATAGGCTTGGAAATGATTGAAATATCAAAGAATGTATGACGTCGCTCATTAGTCAAACTTTGCAATTTCGGTCTCTCCTGCATTCGACGTCACTTTAAAGCAGATACTTTTTCCCTGTTGAGATTAATGTCGTCTGCGTATGACTATATTATGTGTACATCATTTGGGAACTTCCCAATTCTAACATAAATTTTGTTTCATGTGTATTGGTTGTAATGGGAGAAATAGAGTTATCGATGGACTTTTAGCGTGTAGATGGACGGACTTGTCATTTCCCTAGTCCCCCTGACAGTGATCATGTTGTACAACATAGACAATAGAGGTTCAATACAATTAATGCTTGATTTTTTAACAGTTAATATCTTTATTTATGTGCATAAAAAATTCAAAAAAATATTTTTTAAAAAACACATGTTATAATGAATCCAACATATAACGTGATAATAGTCTTACATATAAAATAATATAATTTTTAAGTCAAAATTGGGTTAGTTTGACTTTCAAAAGTAAAAACGTGTCAATTTCTATGGGACAGAGGGTGTATATTCTAACATGTATTGGTAATAAATCTTCAAGTTATCTTGGTTTTTTAACTTGTCATTGTTTCTCACATTAATTGAACAACAATTGGTTGTTGTATGATGTCTAACTATTTCACGAGTTATGGAATATTAAATAACATGTAACGGTTATCAATGAACGATTGTTTGTGTCATTAAATATTATAATATTGTACGAGAACCGATGTCTCCATGATTTATTCGCTACGTCACACAAACCGGTGAAGTGACGACACCTTACCTGTATAAGTCAACGTCAATTTTTTTTGCGACTTCGTATTCATTAGCCTTCCACGTCAGTAGGCACACGGCGTGGGTGCCCAAGAGCATGCGATGTCGCATACCAGCGTCTGCGATGTCGCTCTTATTCACCCGTGATGTCGGCTTGCACGAAGTTGCAGCTATCATCTCCTATCGCCTGCCTTCTTGCTATGATAGACATCGGTCTTTATGCATGCCGACAATGACATAAATGAAGTCGCAGTTATGGTCGACCTTCTTGCTTGGACAGATGTCGGTCACAAAACCTGCCGACGTAGATCCAAAACTGAGGTAAAAGATACATTTTACCTCGGTTCTGAACTGAGGCAAAAAATGTACTTTATTGCGACAGTCTTTACTTCAATTTTTTTGGGACTAAAAAATGCGATAAAAGGTCCTGTAGAATCGAGGTAAAAGGTCTTGTTTCTTGTAGTGAGATATCATAATCCGCACCCGTCCTGCCCCATTGTCAGCTCTGTGTTTTCCTCTAATTTTACATTAATATATATTAATAATAATATTAATATATCTATATAGATATTAATTTTTAAAATGATGCTTACTATCAATTATATTACAACAAGTGATTAAAAGTTCAAATTCGAACCGCTCAAAATTTAGTGTATTCAAAATGTTTAAAAAGGGATTTGTTATAAATGGAATACTATACACATAAAATATGTATATAGAATCTATAGTATATATTTAAAAAAGTCATTGTTGTCACATATTGCTGACAAACATTTCAAATGAGATTCAAAAAATTAATTAAAAATGCAATATTCTTACCCTAAATCCCAATTAACAATGCAAACTTCTTCTCCAAAAAATTTCAATGCTCTTCTTGAGGATGCACACATTCTTGTCAAAGGCATTGTTTTGTATTCAAAAATCTCCACATGTTATGGAAATTATTTCATAATATTTATTTTTACAATATTCATTTTAAATTTGATATACTATCCATTTTGATTTATCTTTTTAACTTTATGAAACTTTATTTCATGGTAATAAGTGAATCATTTTCATCTATTTATTTTTTAATTACTTTATACAATCAATTATTCCCACGCAATTTAATTTTCCTACAAAAATATCTGAAATTACAATGTGAAGCATATAGAATAATATATGGAGTAATTATATATAAAATTTTGTAATAAATTTTAATTTTGAGAAAAAAATCAGTATAAAATGTTTTATATAAATGTTAACTATAGTATTGAATGATTTTATTTGTAAATCCTTTCAATTATTTATTTAATATTCTGTAAATTTGATTTACAAATTTTCTTGTAAGACTTTATTTAATTATTTAATTAATATTTAGAAACAGAATATTTTAGTATATTGTGATAATATAAAAAATGAATTCACTAAAATATGTTGAGTCCGTCTCTTGAAAGAAAGTATTTCTATAAGTTATTTAAAGACCAAGATTTAAACTACAAATTTGAATAAATTAAAATAAAATTTTTGGGTTGTATTAATCGGGTCATAAACTTATCACTCCTACATGTTGTATAATAAATTTTAATATTGCAACTAAAACATTTTTAGCTTTCTACAATTCCAATTCAACTCGTCTTTCCGTATGCCTATGGAAAGTCGGTCTTTCCTAAGACTTTGCCAAATATGTTATATTATATTTTAATTTAAATATTAAATTTAGATTATCATAAATTTTAAATTTCTTTAATCTGTATAATTAAGAAGAGTCCGTCTCTTGAAATATGAGTTTTCCATATGTTATGGATAGACTAAGGTTTAAAGTTCAAATTAGACAAAATCGAGATAAAAATTTTGGATTGCATTAATCGGGTCATAATGAACATCGCATAATAAATTTTTAATATTACAACTAAAATATTACCATTCTATAATTCTAATCCAACCTTGTCATTCCATATGCTTATTGAAAGACGGTTATTCCCAAAACTTTGCCAGTTATTAATTATAAATTATTGACATTTAAGACTATGTAATTATTATTTATTTCTCTAAGATGGTGAATTTAGATTTTGGCAAAGACCATCTTTCCATAAACCTATGGAAAGACGGAGTTTAATTAGAATAATAAAAGGTAAAAGGTCTTAGTTGCAATATTAAAAATTTATAATGCAAAGTGTAGTAGGTATAAATTTTATAACCCGATTCATGCAATTCGAAAATTTTATCTTGATTTATTTTAATTTGCACTTTAAACCTTGGTCTTTCCATAACTTATGGAAAAACCGTCTTTCAAAAGATGAACTCTTAGATTTTTGGATCAAAATTTAAAATTTCATATTTTATATTTTTCCAATTCAATTAATTAATCAGGAATTGTGGTCCGTGTCTCTAATTTAAATTTTTTAGATCTAGTGTACATTTTTTAAATCATTATAAATGAACACTTTATTATATTTGACCTGTTTGCTGCGGAAATGCCCAATCTTTTATCTTATGTTTTGCCTGAAATGATGTACGATCACGAAATATTTTTTTTTGTTCTTCACTAGGATGTTTAATAAAGCACGAACTTCTCTAGAATAAATTTTTTTTCGGAAATTATCCATTCACTATGGTAGTGAAAATAATATAATATTATCCATTAATCACAATATATTAATAAAATATTATTGGAAGAAGAAACTAGACCTTTATAACTCAATAGCACAAATTTTAACTAGTAAATATTATCATTGAATTTAAATATTTTATAAAAAAATTATATGATAATAATAAATATATTTTTATCATGAATCGTAAAATTGCACGATATTTTAATAAATTTTTAAATTTTTGATCATTTTTCATATTCTATGAAATCCATATGCATGTAGTGTTGATAACCATGTTGTTTTGATAAAGTAACATTTATTAATATTATATCAACAATTAAATTATATTAAAATATATATCTTCATTATTCATTTATATATAATAATTTATAAATGCACACCCGTAACGTGTATTATCTAGTTGTTAATAATTTGTACACGTAACCAGCACGTAAGAAATCACAATAAGCGTCTCAAGTTTATATGCATCACAATACAAAATTTATATGCATCCATCTAACACGATCATGCATGAATTTGAACTGCCCAAAATTTACCGTATTCAAAATGTTTAGAAGGGATCTGATATAAATGAACACTCTACCCACAAAATACATATGTATAAGAAATTGTTAAATTTTTTGTACTCCTATCTGGCAGAAAAAAAAATCACTGTCAAATTTTGATGCATCAGTCTAACATGTTCATGCAGCCATTCGAATCGCTCAGGATTTACCGTGTTCAAAATGTTTTAAAAAGAATTTATTATAAAATGAACATTCTATACACAAAATACATGTTTATAAAAAATGTTAAATGATTTGCACACGTATAAAATCACTGTCAAATTTATATGTATGAGTCTAATACAATCATGCAAGAATTCGAATGCTCAAAATTTACCGCATTCAAATTATGTAAAAAGGGATTGGTTATAGATGGATCACTCCACACACAAAATACATAAGTACAAAATTGTTAAATGATTTGTATATGTATCTGGAACTTATGAAACCACAATATACGTGTCAAATTTATATGCATCAGTCTAACATGATCATGCAAGTTTTTGAACGGTTTGGATTTACAAGTACAGTTTCTGAAGGTATATTGGATAGGAACAGTAACACGTATACTCGTTCGCAGTGTATAGAGTGTTGAATTTATACGTACCTGTAAAAGATTTAGACACAAGATTTAAACGTGTATGGATGTGCAAGTGGTTTGTTTTAAATAAAAAAAATCTACATTTTCCCATTTTTTCCTTATAAATTTAATTCACAAACGTGTTTTTTCCTATTTTATATTCAATTCGTCTGTGCACATTATAGTGTTTTTTTTCCTATAAATTTAATTGGTTTGTGCACATTATAGTGTTTTTTCCTATAAATTTAATTGGTTTGTGCACATTACAATGTTTTTTCCTATAAATTTAATTGGTTTGTGCACAATGTAGGAGTATCTAAATTCATAGCGATGTTAGAGTGTACTGTAAATTGCGGATATACCTAAGAACAATACCCCTGTTAGATCTGTAGCTTAACTTCCGTGCAACTACAAGGAGGAGACTGAGCATGGTTTCTAATGAGATGGATGAGTCAGGGGATTCTAGGTTGTCAAGATTAGGGCGAATTTCTCACGAATTAGGAAATACACAATCGGGTAAAAAATTTCAATACCACTTCATCGTTCATAATCCAAAGATATACCATATCCAGGATTTTCTAAATTCGGATCCACTCATTTGTTATATGTAAAGACTTTTAACACCATTCCAAGGTTAACACTTCAAATATTCACCCCAAGAAACTTTCAAGGTTAATACATAAAATATTCACTACAAGAAACCACACCTTTTAACCTTTGTTCTGCAGGAGTTTTATCTCGATTTTCAACCATTACAAATTGAGGTAAATATGAGTGTAGTAAAAAATAAATTTTTTACCTCAATTTTTCAAAAAATAACAGTGATAAAAAGTGTAAACGTGCAAAAGTTGTGTGATGCAGCACACAACTTTCAAACCCAAAAAAATTCAGGAGAGACACCAGAGCAATGTCGCACGTATCAATTTTGGAAGTTCAAAAATAACGTCGATTCCGCTTTCGGTAGTTCATACACTGGAAGCATACATGAACCCTACGGGAATTATACAGGAACCAAGGAATCATACACAAATTCACTGAATCATACACCACAAAATACACTGTAGGACAAAATACAAGACAAAATACAATGAATCATCAAAATACAAGAAAAAATACAATGAATCAACAAAATACAAGATGCTGGTGATAATGGTGGCGCTGGCGGAGATGCTGGTGGCGACCGGACACTGGCGGAGCAGACGTAGATCTGATGGCGAGACACTGGTGGAGACCGAACGCAGATCTGGTACATGCGGGTGGAGCGCCGGAAACAATGGTGGCCACCGGACACATATATGAGATAGACGGCGACTGGAGCTCCTGGTGGCGCGTGTCTTGGAAGGGCGGAGCAGGCGGACTCGGGCTGAGGCAGCAGACAAGGGTGGGAAAGGGCGGGTTGCGGCGAAGGCGGGCGGGGCGGCGAACGCTGGAAGATCGGCGGATCTGAAGGGAAGAGAGGAGTGGGAGGCTTTCTAGAAAGTAATGGAAGACTAATTAGGGTTTTGATATTTATTCTACTAGGGTTTGGGTCAGATCTTTGGTTTGTCTTAGAATGGGCTGAAATAAAATCAAGGTTTTAATTTAATTTGTTCAATAGTATAAATAACATTAGCCTAAATTCATTAATTATGTTCATTAGTTTATAATGAATCTAATATATTTTTAAAAATCTTAATGTCTTTCTAAATTAAATATTTATGTTAAGTTAACTTTTAATTTTTATAGAATAAAATAATTATATATTTAATTACGATAATGTTACATACTCGGCACACGTAATCATTTCAAGTTATTTTGATTTGAGTATGATAAAACTACGAATTGTTTTCCTTTAAAAAGTGAATTATTGTAAAAACTGTAGTGTAAAACCTTAGTTATTAATGTTTATATGTGGAAAGTCAAGTAACAGTTGACCGTTGATTGGTTAACTTATAACCATTTTATTAGTGTTAAAGACGAAAACGACGGCATTAACAGGCAGGACAAGCAGCACTAGCTAGCGGGCACTATCCGTCACAAGCCGACACCGGACGACCGATCGTCACCAACTGGCACCAGTCTGGCTACACGGCCATCCCAGAGCCACCCCGCACATACTGTGCCCTCCAACAAGGCCGTGCCACAGCCTCTTGGCACGAGCCGTCCGGAGTAACACGACCCGTGTCATCCTAAATTTTTGTGCTGGCCGGCATGGTCTGTGCCAAACACAGTCGGCACACCCGTTCCAGGCCACCCGCCCTGCGTCAGCACCATGCCGGCATGTCCTTGCCAAGCCACACTGGCTTGTTGGCCCCCCAGCCGACACGACCATGACCAGTTACACGAGCCGTGCCATTTTTGGCTGCTATGGTTTTACCCTATTTTGGGCCTTTTTCAAGGCCCAAATTCCCTATCTATATAAATAAGCCTATGTTTACTAGAGTTTAATTTTATGCTCATTTTAGACTCATAAAAGTAGGGTAGAGAGAGAGAGAGAAGAGCTCTTCCTTCTCTCTAGAATTTTTTTTCCTTTTCTTTTTATTTAGCCCAAGGGTACTGAATCCAATGAAATATTTGGGCTCAATACTTAGGGAGTAGTTAATTAACTTGGGGATTTTGTTTGTATTCATGATTTGGTATTTATTTTGGGAGATTCTATACATATATCTATAGAAGCCTATGTTTACTAGAGTTTAACTTTATGCTCATTTTAGACTCCTAAAAGTAGGGTAGAGAGAGAAAGGAGATTTTCCTTCTCTCTAGAATTTTTTTTCCTTCTCTTTTAATTTTAGCCCAAGGGTATTGAATCCAATGTAATATTTGGGTTCAATGCTTTGGGAGTAGTTAATTAACTTGGGGATTTTATTTGTATTCATGATTTGGTATTTGTTTTGAGAGATTCTATGGATATATCTACATCTATTTGTTTATGATTATTATGTTGGTTAGTTCTTCATGTTCTTATTAATCGCATGATTGTCACACACCGTAGTATACTTTCATGTTGGCGCACTTATTGATATCCTCTGGGGAAGAAAACCTAAATGTGCTTCGGTAATGATAGTCCGAGACCGTATGACGAGACCGTATGGGTGTGTGCATGTAGGTCGCCGAGTTAACGTTACGATCGACTATACACTAGTTAGTCGGCGAGTTTTTTCGAAGAGTTACAGATAGAGATACTGTCTGTAGCAAACTAGGGTCACTGATTCACAACCTTAGAGACATCGATAAGGTGCTTCATCCCCTTTGCCTCTGTAGGCCTAGGGAGAAGCATTCATGGTAGATGCCCGAGACGTAATCGTACGGTGGAGATTCAGGTCTGCATAAGAAGCAGGGTCATTGTTGCACTCCCCTAGTTATGGAGGCAGTGCTAATGGAAGATTACATGCGCAACCTACGTGACGGGTATGTGAAAGTGTTGACCATCGACCCCACCGCGTGTCATAAACACTAGGATAGGTTTATATATCTTGCATGTGATTGAATCGAGGATCAAAACATAATACTGATCATGCTGCACAAATATTCCACAAGTGCTAGTTTTATATAGTTTCACTCTCTTGTGCTTTGGCATGCTCGTAGTTGTTAGTGAACCCCCCGTCCCTCCTCAAAACCTGTTTTGCAGTACTAGCTATTCCTAACACGTGGTCGGATTGATGACCCAATCGCATCTGTGTGCAGTTAACTTGTAGATTCCTAGCATCTATGTGGACGACCCCGGTCTATGGGGTAGATAGTGGCAAGACCGGGGTGGTAGTATAGTAGTACGAATAGGAGCAACATTATAAATTTTTTATCTTTGATCCTTGCAACGTCCTCCTCTCGGGTTAGTGAGTACATCTCCTGTGAAAAAGGTTTTGTGTTTATTAGCGACATCGGGAGGGGTGGATCAGCTTCCATCAGTGAAACCAAGTTTCTTCTTAACAAGGAAACCACTACGAATCACAATGGTCCATTCAATGTAGTTTTCTCCACCTTTCACAACGACAGGATAGGTGACAAGATCGAGACCATCATATAGATGGATGTAGTAGGGAGAATTCATCAGTCGGCCAACATGTACGGTTTTCCCATTGCCAGATTGCAATTGCAACTGCTTGATTAAAGTTGTAATAACATCAGTAACATTAAGATCTCAGATTTTTTGGCCTCAGCTTTGACGGCGATGCAAGCAGCTTCTATGGCATCACGGCCAGAGTCAGATTTAGAGGTAGACATCGGAGCACAATTGACAGATCAGATTGACGACGACAGTGGGATCAGATCGGTGGTAAGATGTGACGGCTCGTGAAGAAACCAGCGGCGGTACGTGATGCACGGGAACGATGCATGACTGATAGAAAAAGACTATGGGAGATCAGTGACTGCAGCAACATGGAAACGACGGTGGTGATCTGTGGTCTGGGATTCAGACATCGATCTATGACGAGGACGTGGTGGCACATGTGTTGCATTCGCGGACGATGAGGGTAGGTGGTGGAAAATTTAGGGTTTAGGTTTCAGGATTTTAGGCTCTAATACCATGTAGTTAGTAAGGAAATAATGTTGTGATTGTATTCATGATCTGATTTACAATATATAGAGGTACAAAAGACCTATAAAGAATCATAAAAGGAAAAAGATTCTAGTCTATACAGAAGTAATATTTACAAAATATTGCTACTCCTTAATAGTGTATAGTATCGTTGTAATAGCCTAATTATATCCGGTAACATTCTTGTTGTAAATGCTCAGTTATAATGGGAAAACTGAGCCGGATGGAGAATTATTTATATCGAAGTATCTTACAACCCCATATAACGAGGGACACACCTTGTAAATTTCTTTTTACAACAAATATTTTGATTTTTACAACAATATTTGTCAATGGAAAATGGGTATTTTTTTTTCAAAAGTAAATGACTTATGTGACCCCTCAACTATCACCATCATCCACCTTTGCCCCATTATCTTTTTTTGTGACCATTCCGTCAATTAGTCCGTTAGCTTTAAAGTTTCCTCTGCTCTTTGAGGGTGAAATTGACTTTTCATCTTTTTGTTTAATTACGAACCCAGCCCTTAACTTTTTAAATTACATCCTAACCTCCCTAATAATCATATAATATTTTTTCATTTTTTCCATTCTTTCCCCTTCCCCCCACTTCCGCCGCCCACCACCTCTGCCCTTCCCCTTCCTTCTTTCACAAATACAAATATACAATAATGGGGGAAATACACTAGCTCCCTCAAATCCCTCCTCATCTCCACCACGAAGTAATTAAAGTTGGACTCCAGATTCTGCTCCACGTTGTAACAGAACAACGATGGGAACCGCCTGAAAAGCATCACCGCCCCTCTTCTCGGAATCTTGAGCTTTAGAAAATAGTCCAAACAGGGAATGAACTTGGTCTCCACGCATGAGGATAAAAGCGTGGTGCATTTGCTTACACCTTCAATCTCGATCGTTCCTTGCAGGAAGTAGAGCGTGGGTGGAGCTAGCGGTGCACGCTACAGATGAAAAGTCGCGAGAGGCGGTTGATGATTCAACAAAGGTCACGAGCAGCAACGGCTGTTTGAGGATGGGTGGAAGTGTGAGAGGTGGTGGCACTGGATAGTCGGAGTGGTTGGGTCAGGATAGAGAACTGTATTTCTTGGTTTTGTTTTGGGTTGAGATAGCGGCGGCAGAAGACATAGGTTTGTGGTGGGAGAGATACTTTTGTTTATTTCAAAAGGGGTGGCGGGTGGCGGAAAGGGGAGGAGGGGAAGGGCAGGCGTGGTGGGCAACGGAAAGAGGGGAAGGGAAAGGATAAAAATAAAAGGAAAAGGGAAGAAGAAAAACGAAAAAGGAAACAAGTAAAGAAAAATGGGAAATGTCACTTTTGACCTTAAAATTAACGTTGAAAACTTAGGCTGGCGGTTTGACCTGGAGAAATGGTCACGATTCATCAATTTTGTAAGTTGAGGGGCCGAAGGTGAACAATCGTGATAGTTGAGGGGTCACAAAAGTCATTTTATCTTTTTTTATAGTGAAGGTCGGATTATATGAAATGTAGGGTCACGTATCATGATCATGTCCCTTTAAACTCAAGCTTTCACCATATTCAAAATTTTCTGCTGTTGTAATACTTAATACTAACAATTTCAAGTTAATTTAACTTTATTTTGATTGGTATAATGGATTTCCAGCGCTTCTGGTTTAGAAAATGTCCTATGACTACAAGAAAACAGATACATAGGCACCGATACCTGAGCCCCGTGGGAAAGAAACTGGTGCTGAAATAATGAAAGACACCGATTTTATGATTAAAAAAATATGGAAATTGGTGCTTATTTGCATTTTCAGCACCGGAATACAGACACATATGCCTAAAATCGGTGTCATAGATGATACATAGCATCGGTAGTAAGCGTAAAAGTGAAAGAAACCAGTGCTCATAGTGAAAAAGGCTAATGGAATTAATTTTTACCAGCACCGGTAGTACTAATATCATATGAGTACCGGTTTCGTCAGTGTTTTGGCACGTAATAAAATGGTGGGAAAACCCTAGCACCGGTATATTGGCATTGTGCCACTGTCTATGTAAAATCATAGCACTGGGATACACTGTACCGGTACCAGAAAAACGTGTCTCCTCTAAAATGAAGGCTGGTGTGGTTTTGAATTCTAGCACGGGTAGATTAAAAAGACTAAACAAGTAATGAAACTGGTCCATATGATCGGAATAGTGGATTTGGTGGGGAAAATTTTGGTTATAAATTATCTAGCACTGATAATTATATATATGTATAATACCAGTGCTGTAAGAGCATTTTATGCTCACCTACCACTATTCATTGGCGTGTAAAAAGTGGGTTTTAGGTAGAGAAGGTTCATCAATAGAGATTTTTGGAGGGTTTTAGCATTGAATGCACAAATGAACACCCCCGGAGGTTAGATTTTATATTATTTGGAATGTTATTGATGATGGAATGTGTTACAAATGGTTTGTATGCATATATTTTGTGCGTTCGATCATGATAATGATACTTGCATTCATGGAAAAATGTGATCTTTGCTAGATTTCTTGAGGTCATTAATACCTTGTTTAGGAATGTGAAATTGTTGGGTAAGTTTTGAATGTAATGATGTGAGTTGTACGTAAGGTTTTCATAATTGATTTTGAATGTTTATAATCTCGCGTAGCTATGCTCATTGGGTGGAACTATAATTGTCCCACATTCGTTAATTTATAGATATTGAACGTGCAATTGAGAGGCGTAAGCATGTATATTGCAACGTTAATTGGTTAGGAAAAGAATATGTCATTTTCGTGGAGGAGTTTTCAGAGCACGCATTTGGTCATAAGAAGTGAGTCTTATGTCCTTATCGTGATTGTAAGAATCATAACCATAGTGGTGATAGAGACATCATGAAACTCCACTTGGTTAGGAGAGGGTTTCAAAAAAGATTATTTGGTCTAGACGTTTCATGGTGAGCAGGCATCGCCGGATGTGGTCGTAGGTAGTGGAGGAGTGTGTTTTGGGGATGTAAATTTAGATGACATGTGTGAGGAAGTTGTTGATGAATTTAGGGGGAGGCCTGGGGTCTTGTCAAATTTCCTAGGTGAGAAGGACAAACCGTTGTATCCAAGACTTCCCAGTTATAATAAGAAAGATACGGTGTTGTCATATTTGATGGAATTGTTTAATATGAAAGGTGTAGGTTCATGGAGTGGCACTAGCATGAATAAGTTGCTACAGTTCTCGAATGAGAAGCTTCCCTTTGGTAACAGGTTACCGAAAAACCTCTACGAAGCGAAGAGAATTATTTGTTTGATGGGAATGAAGTATTGAAAAAATACATGCTTGTCCTAACGTTTGTGTTTTGTACATGGGTGATTGGGAGAAGGAGGTGGCTTACCATGTATGCCATGTGTCACGCTACAAGAAAAGGATAAATGTGGTTGTCGATGGAGATGGAGATGTTTTCATGAAGTTAAAGAAATGGGTTCCTGCAAAATACATGTGGTATCTTCCAATTATTCCAAGGTTTAAGAGGTTTTTTAAGAACGCCAATGATGTAAAGAACATGACGTGGTACATGGGAATGGGTTCTCTTGAGGATGGTGTGATTCTTCATCCAGCTGATACCGATCAGTGGAAAACATTTGATAAGAGGTATCCGGAATTTACAAGTGAGCCTAGGAACTTGAGGATGTCTCTGTGTACTGATGGAATCAACCCGTTCGGAAATATGTCCTCTAGGCACAGTTCATGGCCGGTAATGCTAGCCATATACAACCTTCCACCGAAGTCATTCAATCCAAGAGTCCCTTCATTTCCAACATTATTTAATACAATTACATTTAACTTGATTTTTTAATTTGAATTACCGACTTCAGGAGAGTGGTT
>JAULKM010102395.1:0-25593 GCA_032355605.1 Rubia tinctorum | reverse complement strand
ATTTGTCCTAAGGTAGCAATGAAAGATTGAATCTTGAATGTTGTTTGTTCTAGGTTTAGTCTAATAAATGCTTTGTTCGTTTAAATGGCTAGGCATTTGGTTTAATTCTTGTACTTGTTATCAAATTTATAGTCTTAGTATATAATGTCATTGATGAAATACCATTAGGAGTTGTTTGTCTAAAGTGCTTATCAATGAGGTTTGTAAATGGTCGTTGAACATTTATGAAGAAATGAATGTTGATCTTCAAATGGTAGCGATAACATTCCCCGTATGAAATTAGTGTGAATGAATGAGTGAATGAGTATAGGATCTATAAGAGGTTTGGAAGTGGGAATCAATTGTCCCCGATGCTTTGTTAACTGCTATTTTACCATTTTTAGTAGCTTGTTGTACGATAGCATAACTAGTTTACTTTGATAATTATGTTGTCTTTCAATTCATAACTTAGAAAACCAACCAACCCTCCCCCCACTTTACATGATTTCCTATATATCCATATATATATACACATATCTATATCTAGTCTAGTATTTACCCTTATATGTGTAAACCCTAAGGAAAACCCCTCTTCTCCGTGGACGACCCCGACTTGGCATTATCTACTTAGTTGTAGTAAGGAAGAAATTTGGGCTTATAAATTGTATATTTGAGATGTACGGTGAGAACCTCCCAGTTAGCCGATGTATTTAACAATTTATTATCATCTTCTGGTTGTTGATCACTAGTTGTAATTAGATTTACACAACAAAGGGTTTACACGGTCATTAATAGTTTTATTGTCTAAATCCCGCATTTTGTGGAGTTAATTTAATCTAATGGACACTTTGTATTCATGGGAACCTAGATCTTCCTAATTGATCTCATTAGCAGGTTGCTCGTGAATGCCTTTTCATTTTCTTTTGTACAAGGCCATATGCTAGGGTGGTAGTAGATATTTGAAGGTCATTCGCAAGGATGGTACAAGATATCGAAAGCCATTCGCAAGGATGGTAGAATATTGATGGCCATGGATTCTAAAGTGTAGTAGTATATGGATTTGGGACTAATAAAGGCAGATTCAAAGTTCAAGAAAGCCAAAGAAGAAATGGATGGATCGTTATCCGAGGTTGCACAGAGTTCTAGGTAAAATACGAGAAGTATCAGAGCTTAAGAGTGGCACCATTGGATTCATATTCTCGAGTTCTATAAAATTGATTATAAGAACTCCCAAATCGGACCATCAGTTCATCCGTAGGAGAAAATAAGTCAGCTGGCCGAACCAGCCAAGCAGCCGTGAGAGGGGCCTAGTGTCATATCTCAGCACGGCCCATTCTAATTGACACAGGGCGTATAAGAAGCCCCCATCAAGGACCATTATTCCTAGCACGAGCCGTTTTGGCCGGAAGGAGCCGCTTCGGCCCTTCCATAGCCCCTTGGTTATACCATTTGTTGCAAAACATTCAGTGATGCCCCAATCCATTGTAAGGCTCATTTCAACTCTAAAAATGCAAAGACCAGCCGACGGCCGGCACTAAACAACACGGGGTACATGATCAGAAGTTCAAAAAAGAGCACCACTCAACAGCTCATGTCGGCACGAGTGGCACGATTCGCGCCATTAGCATGAGTAGCACGACTTATGCAAGGTCTGGTGCCCTACGCTGGCACGAGCCCTTGGCAGGTGCTAGGTTTTTAGCCATTTTTTGGGTATATTTTTAGGCCAAATTCCCTACTTCTATATATACGAACCTTCCGTCTTCTAGGGTTAAGTAAGTAGGCCTAATGTAGATTTTTTTCTCTCTCTCTCTTGGTAGGTAGAATAAAGAGGAGAGTTCTCTCTCTCTAGAGTACTTTTCTTCATCTTATTGTCTTAGATCAATGGAATTTAACTCAATATTTTCCAGGGATTTATTTTTTAGGGAGTAGGGATCTAGCATGGAGATTGTATTTGTAATCATGTGTTACCGTTTATTTTGAGATATTTCTATATCTACCTATTTCTATGGGTTTCGTTATCCTTATGTTGGCTTGTTCTTAATATTCTTATGAATTTCATGAAAGTCGCACTTTGTTGGCACACAATTGAGTCTACTTTCATGTTAGCGCACTATTGCTACTACCCGATTAAGGAAACCAAGTTGTGGTTGGGGTGAGATATTCTAGAACTAGGCGTGTGCATGAAGGTTATCATTGTTAATCGTCGCAATCAACCATATATCTAGTTAGTCGACCAAAGAGGTTTGAAGGGTTGCAGGTAGAGATAGAGTAGGTAGAAAAGTAGGGTTACCTTATTAATCCGAGAAACCATCGATAGGAAAACTACTTCCTTTGATTTTGTAGGCCTAGGATTAGTTTCGCTCGTGGTGTTCAGCCCGGGACTTAATCGTACGAAGGAGAAACAGACCTACGTAGTGTGTCATAACCATTGTTGCACTCCCTTAGTTACGGAGGCAAGGCTAATGGAAGATTTTATGCGTGCATCTCTATGTGACAGATAGGGGGAAGTTTTGATCATTCTCTGCACAACGTGACACAAACACTAGAATATGATTGAGTTATTTTATTTGATGAAATTTGTGATTGAAATAAAATCAACCATGTTATCTAAATATTCCCCGAGAGCTTGTTTATATTGTTTATTCCATTGATCACATGCTTGTAGTTGATGGTGAAAATCCCCCCTCCCTAAATGGTTATTTTCACAACATTAATTTTTTCCTAACACGTGGTCGGATTGATGAACTGACCACAATTGTGTTTAGAAGATTACTATATTCCTATTATCTCTGTGAATGACCCGGTACTTGCCACTATCTTCCATTCTTGGTAGTGTAGTAGTAGGGATGGGAACAATATGTAAATCTTATTTTTGACTCTTAATAACTAAGCCTCCTCTCTTGTTTAACTACGCTTGGAAGAGGGTGGGTCAAATTTTGGTGTCGTTGCCTGGGGATGTTAGTTTAGCAGTCTAGTAATTAGTTTGCATAACGCGTTAGTTGAGTAGATAGTGATGGTATTTTGTTTGTTTTTTATTTTCTGGAATATGTATTTCTTGAGTTCTTGGTTAAAATTGAGGACCCTTGCACTACGGTTTTGAATTTTGTGTCTTTTCTTTAATTTTCTTTTAGTTAAAAAAATGTGAAGAAGAGAGGCTTAACGAGTAAGATTTTGTAGGATATATCATTGTGGCCACCCTAAGGAGTATTTCTCTTGGATGAGCGAATATGAGAGAGAGGTAGGAGTTGGTGGTTCACAAGGCCGATGGGATCAAGATTGGTAGCCATACCATGATTCTCTCAATTCCAGGTTTATTGGTAACTCAAATTCGTGGTATGGAAATGCATCGGCAAACCAATACTTTGGGTTTTATAGTTAGCATTCCCCAACTTGTACTTTGCTCCAAAACCTATCCCTAGGATTAGCACCGAAATCGGATTATGGAGAAATTTTGTAAGCCATAGCTAATGTGACTAAGAGTAGTGAGTTACTCGAATCAAAATTGCAAAACGACATTAGAGATTTGGGTACTCAACTTTTCTCAAGCATTGAGATAGTTGAGGGGCAAGTGAGTAATTTGATTGAAAGTGTGAGCAAACTAGAAACATAATATTCCAAGAATGAACCATCCCAAGTTGAAGTTAAGATTTTGGTAGATGAATCCAAAGGGTGTGGGAAGTGGTTTGTTGAGAGTGAAGAGGTTGAGGAAGGGGTGATTATACTTAATTCATCATATTACATATTATCATCCCGGCCTCCACCTACAGAACCAACTCCCACATTTTCGTAAACCTTAGAGGAAACCCTAGAGAAGCCAATTAAATATGCTAAGCTTCCAAACCACCTATTTTCTCTAAGGTTGAATCCTCCTCTACTACATCTACCTCTAGGAAGATTTTTACCCCCACCTCTCCATTTTTGGTTACCTTTGGTGGTGGGGTACAAACCTGCACCATATGGATAAAATTAGGTCAGTACCAGTGACCTTAAATATACGAAGCTTCTTGGGTGATAACCTGAGCTTTCAAAAGTTGGTTTTGCTAGTTTTTCTTTGAAAAAAAAATTTAAGAAGAAAAAATATATTCTTCCCTTTTATCCTCCCATTCTTACCCTAAACCATTGAACACCACTACATTCCACCACCTAAACCACCACCAAATACACAACCTAGGACCACACACTAGTTGTTTCTTTGTGTGGATGTTGATTAGCACTTATTTAGTGTGGATTTGTAGTGGCTTGTTTTGAGGATATGGAGGTGGGAATAATGAATTGAGAAGTTGTGATTCCCTATCATTTTATTTACCTCCCCTTTTTTTCATGCCATATTTCTTATTTATGGAATGTTTATGTTTTAAGTGTAGGGGAGGAAAGATGTCTCGTTGCATTGTGTTATAGATGTTTGGTATTTTTGGTGTGTTTTCCTATTTTTAGTTTTTGTTTTTGGAACCCTATTACATTTGGTGTGCATATTTGTTTTGTAGGAAGCATGTGGCTCTTGGAGGAAAGCTAGAAAAAGGGGAGTCCAACTCATGGACAATGTAGACATACATGGTTTGTGATTCTCAAAATGGTGGACAAGAAAGAGAACCTAACCCCAAATTCATGGGGCATGTATACGTACACGACCCATGAAGCTCACTTACTTTCCTACATCCTAATCACCACTTCTTCACTACCACAACCAAAATACCACCCAAACCCACTTACCCTCAAAACCCTTGAAACACACACATCTAAACCTAAGAGGTAACTCTCTAATGTGTCTCAATTATTTATTCGATTTGTAGTGCATGAGAGTTGTTGTGATTGAACTTGTTTTATTATAGGTTAGGGGTAGTTTATTAGGTGATTGTAGTATGTTCATTAAATTCCATGATTGTGCCACCAAGGGTAGATTTTAGTGTTCATTTTTCATTGTGAGTGCTTTCCGATTTCCTTCCCCTGATATATGTTCTATGATTATATATATGCATAGAGGACAATGCAAGTTTTAAGTGTGGTGGGGGGGGAATGGAATTAGATAACACTTATAATTTTTTATTGTTTCTATGTAGCTAATAGCTCCTTTAAAGAGTATTTTGAAAAGTTTGAGGAAAAAAATGAAAAACATATATACCCAGCTAAGTTGGAAACCCGAAAGGGCAACTTAGTAAAAAATGGGAAGAAACACCGGATAGGCAGGAAGGCCTAGGTAAAAATGAGAGACTAGGCCCTGCTAGGTTGAAAAAGCTAGGCAAAAATGAGAGGCCGTGTGGAAAAATGTGAGAGGTGAGCTCAACATGTGTGAATACTAGGATGAAAACCTGAATGAGCTCCTAGGAAAAATGAGAGAAATTTGAAATGGAACTTCAACATCTTTTGGCCATCTTTGCCGATTTCTTCAACAACGTCTCTTGGATTATCTTCGGCGGTTTCTTCGGATTAGTAATCTAGTTTAGCACTCATCATTTTACTTTGCCTTTATCTCATTTTACTCTTATGTATTTTGGATGGATTGGCTACTTTAGGATCTTCGGGGAGAGTGACAGTTGTGAGAGTCTCACAATCTTTTGGGGAACTTGGGTATAAGTTGAATGCATCGGTTAACTTCTCTTTGCATGCAACATTCCTCTTGGATCTTTTCTCGTTTTTGTTTACTCGAGGACGAGTAAAGGTTTAAGAGTTAGGGAATTGATGTGCACTTTTATGAATGTGTTATTCGAAACATTTAAAACATTTATTACCATCTTTTGGTTGGTTGATTGCTAATTTTAGTTAGGTTTGCATGATAGTGGGTTAAGACAGAAATTATTGGTTTTCTTGTCTAAATCCAATGTTTTATGGACTTAATTGAAACTAATGCAAACTTTGTATTCACGGGTACTTTTCATTTTTTTGTAGAAGGTCATCTGCGAAGGTGGTAGTAGATATTTGAAAGCCATTTGCAAGGATGGTGAAGCTATCAAAACCATTTGCAAGGATGGTGGAAGATTGAAGGCCACATACTCTAAAGCGTCGTAGTAGATGGAATTGGGACCAAGAAAGGTGGATTCGAAGTTCAAGAACAACAAAGAATAAACGGAGGGATCGTTATCCGAAATTGCACGGAGTTCTGGGTAAAATCCGAGAATAGTCAGTCCTTAAGGGTGACACCATTGGATTTGTCTTCTAGAGAGCTATAAAATTGACAAAAAGAACTCCCAAATTAGACCAACGGTTCATCTTTATCGGAGCAAACAAGTCAGCCGACCAAACCAGCCAAGCCGGCGTGAGGGGGGCCTTGTGTCAGATCTCAGAATGACCGTTCCAAGCAACACGGGCCATGTAAGAGGACCCCATCACGGAACTTTACACCTAGCATGAGTTGTTTTGGCTGGAAGGAGCCGTTTTGGCTGTTCCATAGCCCCTTGGAAAAAACTGTTTGGTGCATACTTCCTTTGATGCCCAAATCCTTTGTAAAGCTTGTTTCAAATCAAAAATGTAACCAATGTCCTGCGCCAAATAAAATGGTGTGCATGATGAGAAGTTCAAAATGGAGCACCAGCCGAAGGCCTATGCCAAGACACACAACCCGTGTCAGCACGAGCGTAACGACCCGCGGCAAGAAACACGACCCATGTTAGCACGAGCGGAACGACCCACAAAAGCATGACTGGCACGGCCCGTGCCAGGTATGGCATCCTACATCGGTACGAGCCCATGGCAGCTTCTAGGGTTTTTTGCCACTTTTGGGCCTATTTTTAGGACTAATTCCCTATTATTATACATAGGAGCCCTCAGTCTTCTAGGGTTAACTAAGTAGGCATAATGTAGATTTTTTCTCTCTCTCTCTCTCTTGCTATGTGGAAGGAAGAGAAGACTTCTCTCTCTAGATTACTTCTTCTCCTTTCCTTCTTCTTTTTTTTTCATCATCTTATTTTCTTAGAACCATGGCATTTAACTCAATATTTTTCATGGACGTAATTTTTAGGGAGTAGGGATTTAGCTTGGGGACTATATTTGTATTCATGTGTTGAAGTTTATTTTTTTGAGATTTATAGATCTACCTATATCTATGTGTTTTTTGATCATTATGTTGGCTTTTTCTTAATATTCTTATGAATTTCATGAAAGTCAAACTTTGTTAGTACACAATCGAGTCTACTTTCATGTTGGCCCCGGTTAAGGAAACCTAGATGTGCTT
Organism: Rubia tinctorum; assembly: GCA_032355605.1. Classification (NCBI taxonomy): domain Eukaryota; kingdom Viridiplantae; phylum Streptophyta; class Magnoliopsida; order Gentianales; family Rubiaceae; genus Rubia; species Rubia tinctorum. The sequence goes on along the minus strand of JAULKM010102395.1, from coordinate 18,449 downwards.
AGGGTGCGATAGTCCAGAACTGGGCGTGTGCATGGAGGTTACCGGCGTTAATCGTCACGATCGACCATATATCTAGTTAACCGACCAAAGAGGCCTGGAGGGTTGCGGGTAGATATAGAGTAGGTACCAAACTATGGTTACCTTGTTAATCCTAGAAGCCATCGATAAGACGGCTACTTCCTTTGCCTTCGTGGGCCTAGAGAGAGTTTTGTTCGTGGTGTTCCGCCAAAGACTTAATCGCTCGGGGGAGAAACAGACATGCACAATGTGTCATAGTCATTGTTGCACTCCCCTAGTTGCGGAGGTGGGGCTGATGGAAAATTATACACGCACACCTCTATTTGATAGATAGAGGAAAGTTTTTACCATTCTCCTCACCATGTGACACAAACATAAGCATAGGATTGAGTTCTTTTATCTTATTAAATTTGTGATCAAAATAACATCAACCATGTTACGCAAATACTCCCGGAGTGCTTGTCTATATTTTTTATTCCGTTGATTTCATGCTTGTAGTTGATAGTGAAAATTCCCCCAAATGGTTATTTTCACAACACTGTTAATTCCTAATGTGTGGTCGGATTGACGACCCGACCACGGTTGTGTTTAGTAGATAACTATATTCCTAGCATCTCTATGGACGACCTCGATACTTGCCACTATCTACCATTCTTGGTAGTGTAGTAGTAGGAACAGGAGCAACATATAAATCTTAATTTTGACCCTTAAAAACTCAGCCTCCTCTCTTGTTTAACTACGCTCGTGAGGGAGCGGGTCACTACATACATGAACTGCTCTGGAACCGCCTGAAGAGGTCTTACAAGATTGATCCCCCACTTATCAAACAACCATGACCTATTTATATTCATCATCCCCTCCTGACGAACATTAATAATCGGCACATGTCTCTAGCACTGATGGCAATCTTGAATGTACCAATCATCATCATCAAACATTAAAGGCCAGTAATATCCTTATTGAATAAGCCTTTTGGCCATAGATCGATTGCTCAAATGGCTACTATATATACCTTCATGAACATCTATATTTAAATAAATAGCTTCAAAAGGAGTGACACATCAAAGTACTGGCTGAAGATGACCTAGCCGATACAAAACTCCATCTTGCAATACATATCTCGGAGCATTCAACCTAATCTTTCTTTCTTCGATTAACCCTTCTGGCCAAACCCCATATCGAAGGTAACTAATGATTGGTGTCATCCAAGCTTCTCCCTCTTGTAGGACCATCACTACCTGGTCTCGAAACAACGATTACTCATGGTTTCTATAAGAAAATGTTTTTGGGATTGAATTATGAGATCCGATGAAGTAAGCTTGCTTAGAGAATCTGCTTTATGGTTCTCCTCTTTCGAAACTTGTGTCAAGGTTTAAGTTTGAAAGCTATTTGTCAAAGATTTCACTACCTCCAAATATCACTGTTGACTCCTTTCTCTAGCTACATAGTCCCCATTGACCTGCTGCACTACAATATGTGAGTCATTGAATATTTCAAAGTTCTCAACTTTGAGCTCCTTAGCCAGACAGTTTGTAATGAAGGCTTCATACTCAGCTTCATTGTTAGGTGGCTTTGAACAGAAAGTGTAACACATACGGGTAATACTTGCCTTCGCGATTAGTGAGAAACACTCTTGTTCCACTTCCCCGTGAATACAAAGAATCTTTATATACAGTTTCCAAACATGATTCATTTGCACATCCTCACCCAACTCGATAGCCTTCATGGTTTCCACGATAATATCTTCAAGGGTTTGGCCCCTGATCGCCGTTCTCAGCTGAAACTAAATATCATGCTCTCTAGCTCCCAGATTAAAAGCCCATTTCATTATTCTCCCTGAAGATTATGGTTTTAATAAAATCTTCCTGATTGGATCACTACCAACATGGGACTAAAAGCCAAAGGATAAGCGAAAATAAAAAGGCACAACTCCTCGCCCGTTTCCGGCTTTATAATGATTGGAATAACTTGAAGACGTTCCTTCAGCTATTTGAATGCCACCTCACATTTCTCGGCCCACTTGAACTTCTTGGCCCTTTTTAGAACATCAAAGAAAGGCCAGTGATTTTCTTCTCTCTTTGATAGGAATTGGCTCAGGGCTGCAAGAGACCCAGTAAATTTTGAACATCCTTCAACATTTGTAGACCCTCGTCTTTATCAAGGCCTTAACCTTCCCAGGAATAACATCAATACCTCTTTCGGATACCATAAATCTCAAGAATTTCTCAATCCCTACTCTAATTACACATTTGGATGGGTTCAGCTTCAAATTTGCCCTTTAAAGCTCTTATAATGTTTCTTTAAAATCTCCCAAAAATTGTTCATGATCCTTTATCTTAACAACCATAACATCCAAATATATCGCCATATTTCTTCCCATCTGTTTCTTGAATAACATATCCACCCACCTCCGGTAAGTTTCACCCGCATTGTTATGCCCTAACAACACCTTTTTATAACAAAATGTTGCCACATCAGTAATGAACAAAGTTTTCTCCTTAACCTCCTCACCATAAATATCTGGTGATATCTCTTGTAAGCATTAAAAATGCAAGGACCTGATATCCAGCTATGGCTTCCACTAATTTATCGATTGGCGGTAAATGATAGTTTTATTTGGGGAAACATTTATTTAGCTCAGTGATGGCAATTCACATTCTCCATGCTTTGAAACCATCACCATATTAACAACCCATTGTGGATAGAGTACCTCCTCGATAAATTTTGCCTTTAGTAACTTCTCTACATCCACCTTAATCGCCCCTGCTCTTTTCGAAGCAAATACTATTCTCTTCTATTTAACTGGTTTTATCGAGGGATCGATATTTATTTTATGCAATTCCAGTTTCAAAGGTACTCTAGTAAGAACAAAAGTACTTCCAGAAAATACATCACCTATCAATCGACCAGGATTCTTAGTTGTTTTTCCTCAACATCTTCTAGCATTAAATTTCCTACAAAAAACTATGCCCAGATGTTAGATATGAGTTGTTCTATATCAGCAGGACAAACCTTTTTCGTGTACTGAGGCCACATCTCTCACCTTTCTTATCCACTTTACTAATATCAAATCACAAATTTTAGCTAACACTCAACCTCCTTGAAAGGTAGTTATCCCCTTACCTGTGAGAAACTTCATCATCAAGTGGTAGGGGGGACCACACAGATCGAGCTTGACACATCCATGGTCTCCCGAGGATCACATTATAGGGGGAGTATGCATCGACGGCCATAAAATCTCAGTCTATCGTCACTCCATTATTCCCATCAGCTCTCTGTACTAAGAAGATGATCTCTCCTAAAGGAAATACAGTTTTGATTTCTCAAATTTCTGCTACCTTTGTCCACCTGATCAAAGCAGTTCTCAAACATCACCTTGACACAACTTCTATCATCAATGAACACCCTCTTTACCGAGGAGTTCCAAATGTTCACTGAGACAACCATTGGATCTGCATGTTGAGTTTGGTTCAGAAATGCGTCTTTTTCTGAAAATGTGATAGTCTCGTCTGCTTGCAACCATTTGTGTCGTGGCTCCCCAATAGGAACGTGAAATGAATTAACCTCCATAAGTGTGTTCATATTACTTTCCCTACAATCTTGTTAATAACATTAATCACTCTTTGGATTACAGGGTTATTCTCATTTTCGTTCTCCCAATTCCCAGCAAGTTGATCACGATGTGTCTTTTCCCGTGTTTCCTGGCCCTGATCTCGAGGCCCCCTTTCATCCCGACCTCCATTATTCTAATTTCTCCTATATGACTGCCAATATCGATGTTAGTTTCATGGTCTTGGATGTTCCATATGTTCTTCCATTTAAGGCCCCGAACCTCGAAATATACCTTCTTTTGCACACCTCTCAATCTCTATATTGAAATGGCTTCAATCATTTGTATCATAGGCATAATCCTTGTGATGATCACAAGATTTGTTCGAGGTTCTCCTTGCTTCCATGGTCTTGGACAAATATCTCATTAATAGGGGGTGCTTGAAATATACCTCGATGTATGCTTAAGTTTGCGCTGAAGATCTACCCATGGGCATATACCTTTCAAAGCTTGGCCTAGCTATCTCAAACGGTTTATTCCCACGAAGATCATTAGCTTTCCTATGTTTTTCAACCAAGCCTTCTCTCTTTCTTTTAGCAGCCTCCTCTATGTTTGGGTACAACTCATTGATCTTCTGAAGCTTTTGGAGGGTTCGAGGTGTGTTGGTAGTTAACTTCTTCTATAACTCCACATCTTGAATTTCAATCAAGTACCCTTAGATCACTTCATTCTCTGTACTTTCCACTAATCACAAAATTTCATCCACATATTTATGATAGAAAGCCTCTATAGTTTCCCTTGGTTTCTGTTTGGTTTGGTACAATTCTGGAAATATCTGAATGAATTTGTTCTTCCGGGAAAAGTAGATTTAAAGAGGCCCACCGAAATATTGGTAAGAGTGAAGATAACCTTTAGAAAACTTGTTGAACCATTCTTGGGTTTTCCCTCGAAAGTAGCTCCCCAAAAGTTTGTATGGCAGTCTCTCATCAAAATCCCGAGAACTCATCAGACTTAGAAATATCTGAATAAACACACTAGGATCTGATTCGGCACTATATGTAGGAAGCTCCTTAGGTGGTTTTGTATCTACTGGCCTTCGAACAGAGGTTATCAACAGGCTGAAGTGGAATCCTTCAATCAGCCCCATTGGCCCTATAAACATGTCCAATTCTCTCTTCAAAGTGTCTCCTGTCTCTCCTGTAGTTGAAGAATTTTTATTCTGACATAGACCTCGAAAAGCTTCTATGTGAGGTAAATGATACATTGGTTGAGAAACCATGTATGTGGAATAAGGCCCAGCTCCTGAATTCCCCGGATACATAGGGAGCATTGATCCATGCCCATAGTAACCATAAGGTTCCCAGCTAGATTTTATAGGATTCAGTTGATTTTGGGTTCCATGTCCTTGGATCCCCAAAGTTGATGCCACTGTATGTCCCTACTCGAAACTAGGAAAAGAAAGAACAATAGACATTGAGGTAGGCATCGAATAGATCATTCCTTGGGTATTATCTAGAAATGAGAGTCTAGGTCGTGGTTAAAATGTCTCCCCTACAAATCAAGGATAAGGAATTCCCAACATGGGGTGGGATACTTGCCACATAGGCATTTCCATTGACATCGAATGTGTCACTCCCCTCGACTGCCCCAGGGCATCGAAGGCAGAGTGACCTGGTACACTGTTGCATCCAGCATTTGCACCACCTACGCCAAATATGGCTGTCATCCAACAACTTCTCCTATACTTCGGTTTGCCTAAACAACATGTTCGTGGGCTTCGATGTATGAATCATCTGAAACTTCAGTGAAGTCATTATCCATTTCATCATGCTGGGTAATTGGTGGATTTTGCAAAGTTCCTGTATTTCTGACTCCTACACCAGGTTCTAAATTATCTCCGACTGCCTCGAAGGCCCTACCACCTTGGCTCGAGAACACTCGACAGGTTCCGAACTAAGTCCTACCGAAACTTGCACCGGTTCAAATTCAACATTCTGTGAGGCCACAGGATTAACCATCTTCCTCTTTCTCCTATACGGGGATTGTACCTCGTCATCAGCACCTCCTTTATCCTCAAACTCTTATTCCTTCGAGTAGTCGTAGAAGTGGACATAAACCAAGAGACTTAAATATGATTTAATCAGTCTCATTGGGCGTGACAATTGATTCGTCTCGAAACTTATCAAGTTGTACCGATAAGTCCCTTGGTCGTGATCCACAAAGAACAAGCTCCGGAGTGTTCTAGGGGAAAACTCTCTGACCCCAAAGTAAAGTATATTATATGAATACCGTATGAAAATAAATGAGTGCTAAAATATTCACATATCTTGTATTTATAGCTTAATAGCCCTAGTAGTATATATGTACAATTTAACTTCTGCATAACACGTTGGGCTGACATAGACCAAATAACTTACTTGGGTTCATTAGACTTAACCATCATCAGATCTTAATAGAAAATGTATGGAACCCCTATAAACCCGCTTACTATGGACGATTTATTATAATAAAAAATTAATAAATCTTTTGTCCAGAACTATAGTGGGGTTCCAAATCTCTTCGTCCAAACAATCAGTTTCTGGGAAACGAAAGTATGATGCTCTGGGTTATTCAAAATCGTGCAAGCAATCGACTTCGCTTTTTTCCTCTACCAAGGAAACCTTAAGAGCAAACAATGTAGTTTGGGGGGAAAATTGTTGTCGTTGTCATCAGCTGGAAGTATTAAAAAGTAAGTGCTTTTATATCCCACTATTCGCTAGATGAAAATGGAAGAAACGGATTTCTCCTAAAAAAGAAAAAGAAAACAGAAAGCAAAGTTTTTGACTAGGAATGGTGATGAGATGAGCAATTGACTGAAAGTTGGGATTGAGGCTACACGTTACTTATGATTGTCATAGAATGGGATTTTTTTTAGTGGAATTCAGATACGACGTGGTCTATTGCATGTAGCTTTTTCTAAAGGCGTTCTTCTTTTATATGTGTAATAATAACTAAAAATCTCAGTGGGGAATTGTTTTTAACATTTCTTACGCCATATTCTGACAATTTTGGCGTTCAAGCAAGACCCGTTTTGGAGAGATATATGAAAGTTGACCAAATAATGGTGTGGAGAGCGCACACATTTAAAATGACACTCTTTTAAAAAAAAATGAACGGTGGAGATTAAATTAAGAATATATAAAAAGTAAAATTGATCGATATAAATAATCTAGGTTATGCTAAAAGGGGAAAGAGCCAAAATAAAAACATTATCCAAAAATAGAAAGTGAACCATTATAAATTGACGGGAAGGAGTATATTTTTTTCTTTAAAGGAAAAGTTATGAGAAAATTCGGTCATTCAGTTTTTTTCCTTTCTTCCACAGTATTTTTGGACTACTTTATCGAGGGTTATTGGATGGACACACAATTATTATACTCCCCTCCAAATGTTCAATACTCTCCGTTCGAGTATAAGTTTTACAAAATCTTTTTCACGATTTCTTAAAAAGATGCATGACCGTTAAAATGTTTATCTACAAATAACGTCAAATAAAAAATTAATATTCAGAAACTATTTATTAAACTTCTTCGATCAATTTTGCACATTTGGCGAACAACTCATGAGTTCAACGCAAACGGTGCAAGAAGTTGGCCACGTTGTAGGTGAGATGAGTTTCAAATGGAGAAGTTTATGACGAGGCTTGACTCTTTGGATTGAACCATGAGGGCTTGGAGAGCTAGACTAGATTTCATTGATCGAGAAGTGAAGAAAGAGCTTTCTGTTTTTGATTGGAGGACATTTTAAGCTAAGACCTGGGGACATTTTCTTTACATGGTCGGTAGAGTACTTTGATCCCAGTTTCTATCTAATGCAAGATATATAAAACCTAACCAAATGTTTGTGTCACACAGTGTGATCAATAGTCAACACTTCCCTTTGTTTGTCACACAAAGCGGCCCATGTTTAATTCTATTGACACCACCTCCGTAATAGGGAAGTGTGTCAAGCTGTCGAACCGTTATGCGCTCCTCTTTCCAATAACGAATTACATCCCGGGCCTCTACTATAAATGCTTCTACCTACGTGGTGTGCACCTCTGTGCATGCATTAACCGATGCATTTGACAAATTTATTATCATCTATTGTTTGGTTGATTACTAGTTTTAGTTAGGTTTACACGAAAAATGGTTTAGACGACCATTATTGGTTTTCTTGTCTAAATTCCGAGTTTTGTAGACTTAATTGAAACTAATGGACACTTTGTATTCAAGAGCACCTAGATCTTCCGTTATGATCTCATTAGTAGGTTGCTCGTCAATACTTCTTCATCATCTTTTTGTAGAAGGCCGTCCGCGGGGGTGGTAGAAGATATTTGAAGGTCATTCCCAAGGATGGTAGAAGATATCGAAGGTCATTCACAAGGATGGTAGTATATTGAAGGCCACGGACTCCAAACGGTTGTAGTTGATGGAATTGAGCCCGAGAAAGGCGGATTTGAAGTGAAAGAAGGCCAAGAAAGAAGCGGACAATTTGTCGCCTGAGAGTTTCACCGAGTTATGGGAATAATCCGAGAAGAATCGGCCTTTTTAGGTGGCTCCATTGGATTTTATTCTTAAGCACTATAAAATCGACTGCAAGAACTCTCCAATTGGAGCAGCGGTTTTTCGGTAAAAGAGGAAACAAGTCAGCCGGCCACCGGCCGGCATGGTCCGTGCACGAAGCTTAACTATCAGTGATGGCCCATGTATAGTGGCTTGCATTTCCCGTGCAAAGGCCCTTGCATGAACCATGCACATCCGTGCATGCCGGTTACACGAGGGTTCCAAAAACACTCCCAAACAGATAAGTATGGACGCAGGCTGCTCCGTTTTACACGGTCCGCACCGTTCCAAGTCCCAAATGTCAAGAGATGTTCATTGGTGTTAAAAATAGCATGTGACGCAGAGATTTTCTAAGAAAAAATTCTTTCCAGCATACGGGCCACGCTGAAAGACACAGGGCACACAAATTAAGAGTTCTGGAGCAATTACCAGCCCAGGGTTCATGTCGATCCGTGCGGGCCACCATGCACGAGGTTGTATGAACCGTATGAGTCTGTGCACCCTGATTTTCACAAGGTTGCATGGCCCATGTCAGTCTGTGCAAGCTTCCTTGCACGAGGCTGTATAGACTTTTCCATGGCGCACATGCCGTTTTGCACAAGCCTGCACAGACCATGTCATCCGCCATTGGTCGCGCAAATTACGGCTGCTTTAGTTTTTTTGCTATTTTGCTCTTTTTCAAGGCCTAATTTCCTATTACCATATATAAAGACCTTTGTCTACTAGGGTTTAAGTTTATGCCCATTTTTCATCTTCAAGTGTAGACTAGAGAGACAAAAAACTCTTCCTTCTCTCTAGGTTCTTTTCTTTCTTTCTTATCTTTATTTTTCTCTTGCCTAAAAGTGTTTAATCCAATAAAATACTTTGGTTCAATGCTTAGGGTATTGTTAATTAACTTGGGGATTATATTTGTATTCATATATTAATGTTTATTTTGTGACATTTATTAGACTTACCTATTTCTATGTGTTTTGCAATCATTATGTTGGCTTGTTCTTCATATTCTTGTGGATGCATTATTAATATCCCCCGGGGAAGGAAATCTAGATGCACTTGGGGTAACGATAGTCCGGATCGACGTAGGTGTATGCACGTAGGATGCCGAGTCAATGTTACGATCGACCATGCACTAGTAAGCTGGCTTCTTGGTCTGAAGTGTTATAGGTAAAGATAGTTAAAGTAGAAAGATAGGGTTATCTTTGTAACCCTAGAGTCGTTGATAAGATGCTTACTTCCATTGCCTATGTACCCCTAGGGGTTGAGCATTCATAGTGTTCTGCCCATAAATTAATCGTACGGGGGGAGAATCACACCTCTGCGATGAGCCATAGCCTTTTTTTCTCTCTCCTAGTTGTGAAGGAGAAGTCGAAGAAATATTTTATACACACACCCAAATGTGACAGATATGTGGAAGTTTTTACCATCGTCTAAACTATGTCATAAACACTAGAATATGTTCATATTTCTTGAATGATGAAATCAATGATCAAAATGACATTAATTATATTACGTAAATACTTCCCAAGTGCAGTTTTATATAGTTTATTCTTGATCATTTGCATGTTAGTAGTTTTAGTATAAAAACCCAATGCTTGTTTTACTGACATTGATTATTCCTAACACGTGGTCGGATTGATGACCCGATCACGATTGTGTGTAGTTGGTTACTAGATTCCTAACATCTATGTGGATGACCCCGGTACTTACCACTCTCTACCAATTTTGGTAGTATAGTAGTAGGAACAAGAGCAACAATACAAATTTCTATCTCTAATCGCAGCCTCCTCTTGGTTTAGTAGATCTTTCGTGATTCATTAGCGATGCCGGGAGGGGCAGGTCTGAGGGCTTCCCCGAACTCATTCCCTATAAGAGGCAAGAGTTGAGGCAAAAAGAGAAAAGGAGAAACCGCTAGATGAGGCACATGGGAGTGAGCCCTACGGGGTGCTAAGAGTAAGTTCTTACCATTTTTCCTACTCTACTTTTGATTTTTATACTTTTGTATGATGCGTTGGGGACAATTTAAAGTTTAAGTGTTAGGGAGGGAGTAGTTAGGCGCTTAAAAATTCTACAAAAAATATCTTTGTGTTTGTTTGTTTAACTTATTCTACATGTAGCATGAAGCACACTTTGGGGCATTTTGGGCTACATAATATTTTTTTAAAGACTAAGAATAGAAAAATATATACCCAATCAAGTAGAAAATTGGAAAGAGAGACTTAAGCTACAATGGGAAAGGCCCCGATAGGTTGAAAATCCTATGCAGAAATAAGGCCAAATGTTGTGAAAAAAGGTGAGGGTGAACTTCGAAAAAAAATGTGTGAAGTTGGGATGAAAACCTGAGATGGCTCCCAGGAAAAATTAGAGAAAATGAGAGAAATTAAAATTTATGCTCTGTTTCTCTTGATTTTCCTAGTTGTTTCTTTGGTAAAGTAAGCTAACTTTACACATGGATTTTGTATACTTCAACCCTACACTTGGTATGATGGAGGTTGAGATTAATTTAATTTTTGGGAAATGAGAGTGTGCGATATTCGTATGTCTTGGGGGCTAGAAACAAAATGTAGGGTGTTTGTGATAACCTTTGCATACTATTGTACTCTTACATCTTTGCTTATTCTTGTTTACTCGAGGATGAGTAAAGGTTTAATTGTGAGGGATTTGATGAAACGTCAAATGCATGTATTTTCAAAAGCATTTAACATATCTTTTGTTATCATTTATGCAGTAGATTATTAGATTTAGGTATTTACGTTATAAGGGATTTAGATGACCGTTTGTGGTTTTCATATCTAAATCTCACATTTTGTAGATTACTTCAGGTCCAGTGGATTTTATTTTTCTGCGAGCAACTAGGTCTATTTTTGCGAGCTTTATTTGTAGATTGCTTGTAGGCACTTTGAACTGTTTATAGAAGGCTATTTGCATGAATGGTTGTAGATCGTAGAAGGGCATCCACAAGGACAGTAGAAGACTGAAGGCCACAAGCCAAACACATGGTCGTAGATGGATGCGCCAAAGAAAAGGAGTAAAGTCCAGAACAATTGAAGAGATTCATGACCCGTGTAGAATTGCACGGACTTTACCATGCGGGTGACGAGAAGACAAATTCCAGACCACAGGTCGTTCCACCCCGCATGGCCCGCACACTCAGAGCCAAGAAATCACGGGTCCAAACAGAAGGATGCGCAATCTTGCACGGATCACACACTCAGAAGATGTTTGACATATCCCCAGACCGCGTGGTGCACAGATTTGCCCATCCCGCACTCTCAGGACAGCTCGAGAACACCTCTAGTCTAGCGCTCGCGTAGTTTTTCACGGGCCGTGAGGTGCGGGCTATACACTATTGAACGTCCAGTGCCGACGTGGCTACTAGGGTCTCCTGAATTTTTGGGCTTTCTAGGGCCCAATCCTACCTACTATATAAGACACCTTTAGGGTCATAGGGTTTAATGTTTGTCATTATTTTAAGAACTAAGTAGTGGGAAGGAAGAGAGAGGCTATTTCTTCTCTTCATTTATTTCTCTGCGTTTTGCCTTATGGAATTAAATCAAATGATTGTTTTGGATTTGTTTGGATTTAATGTCTCTATAGTAGTTTATTTCATAGGGTAACATTTGTATTAATTACTTGATTTTAACTTTGTGAGATTCTAGATTACCCTACCTTTATGTCATATTAATATTTGTGCATGAGTTGTAGTTTGCATTCATGTAATATTTGTTCCATGTTATACTTTATGATGCATCTATAAATTCATGCATAGTATAATATCGAGGTAGGCTAAAATGCTATCATGGAGTATTAGATTATGGCTATTGTAGGCTCGAGAATACTGAGTAGATGATTTCATTCATTCTACCTTGAGAGTATAGACCCAATTGTTAGACTCTAATTGAATAGTTGTGTGAGTTATTACATATTAGGAGCGCTGGACTGATTCCTATCGAGGTGAAACCATTGACTTACCCCCAATAGATAAGCATTCTTGTTTGTAGCGACTAGGGTCATGGCAACCCTTGAGTCATCACAAAATGTCAATTCCTTTACCTCTCTAGGCCTAGGGGTGGTGTTTATAGTATAGTGCCTGGGACATATTGTCCTTACTCTTGTATGTAACGGTTGCATCATATGCAAGGTTGAGATCCTTTATGCAAGAGTGTGTAAGCATCGAGAGTGAGATGACGGGGAATGAATTGCGGTATCAAAAAGGTTGATTGAAGCGCATTCCCTAATTGCATAGGTGGTGAGTTAGTTCTTGAGGGGAGACGAACCTTTATGTGATGGACATGAGGATTCCCGGCCTTCATCCACACTATGTGACATAGACATGTGATAGGTTTATGTGTCTTACATGTAATAGAATCTAGGATCAAAATCATTGACCGGTCGTGTTTACTTACAGTTTTAATCTGTTTGCTTGCATGCCAGCAATTTGTTAGACACAGCCTCCCCTCCAATTATTTGTTCTTAAGCATTAGCTATTATTGACACACAATCGGAGTGACGTCTGATTGTGACTTGTATAAAGTTAACCTTCAAATTCTAATATTTATGTGGATGACCCCAAATATGCCACTACCTACTCTATAGTAGTTAGTAGTGAGTATGGGAGAAAAACTTTCAAATTTCTATTTTTGAAATACATCCTGTGGGTAATTCTCCCATAAGGTTATGACCCCGCAGATGTGGGTCCGAAAAGTTAGGCCAAACAGAAGACATGGAATGAATGGTTCCAAAGTGTCTTTTATAGTACAAGGAAAAGGAAAGAAATGAATAAACTATCAAGTGGTTAGACTGGCAATCGCGGCCCATGGGGAATCCCCAACCTTCGCGATAGGGGTGTCACGAGCAGTGGTGGATTCCCACTCCTTGCGACGATGTGCATGCAATATTCCAATGCTTTCCCCTTTTATTTGTGTCTTTGCATTCTTGTCTTCAAATCTTCATTTTTTCCCCTGCCGACATCTATCTATTGGTGTGTTCAAATCTATGATCTTCTTACCTAGATAAAAAATAATCCTACAAAAGTGGTAAGAGCGCAGAAGTCTCTCTTAATTCTCCCAAGAGAATTTGAAGGCAGATCACAAAATCTAGATCACAAAATGCACCAAAGTAATTTTTTTATTAATACAATATGAAATGAATCTATCACTTAACTAGAACGTCAGAGCCTTCTCCCTGAGATTTCATGTAGGTGCTCGGAGGAGTAGGACTCGCCACGATGATCCTGAAGTCCATCATTGATTAGAAGGATCATACACTATAAATTAAACATGATATAAAACGTGCTTGAATTAAAAAAAATATTATCTAAAAATAAAAATAAAATTTATAAAGTATAAATCTTTAAATTTAAAAGTAATATGTTTAAGTCAAAATAAAATGTTGAAATTAAAAGGTGATGTGATTGTTCTATAACTTTAAAAATTAATATTCTTCAAAAGAAAATTTCTTTATATTATTTATCTTTTAAGTTGATTTATTTTTAGCCTACTTGAAAGAAAACATATCTAGATTAAATAATTCGTTTTTCATTCTATTTCAATTTCCCTATAAATTAAAGATACATTTAAATGCGTCCATTATTTATCTTTGTAAGAGTATAAAGCATGGGGGAAAGGTAATGCTGTTAGGAACTAGCATATCCTGATTAAACAGATATAATCGGCCAGATTTTGAGTTTTTATATAATTTTTTAGAAGTATATTTATAGCTTAGGAGTGCACATCTTGAATTTTTAATGGCTACCCAATAGTTAGAAAACAGAGATTTCTAATCCAGAACAGAACAAATTTGCTGGTGCAATTATAGATGCCAATTATTGTTTTAGATACATTATTGAGCACCTTTTGGTTATATGGATCAGTTATGGAAGCCTAATCGGGATATGCATGTACATTACAAGTGGAAAGCTATGCAGTTCATCACTGGCTGGAGATTTCTCTCCCCCTTTATAATTAGCTTATTTTCAGTAATTTTACTCTTTCGTTAATATTGGCACAACACTTTTTAATTTGAGAATTTTTTTAAGAAAAAGTCTTGGTAAATACGGTGTTTCCATTGGTTAATGGAAAGACGGAATTTAATTATAATAATAAAAAGTAAAAAGGTCTTTGTTGCAATATTAAAGTTTTATTATGCAACGTGTAGTAATTATAAATTTTATAACCCTATTCATACAACCCGGAGATTTTATCTTCATTTTTTCTAATTTACACTTTAAACATTGGTCTTTCAATGACTTATGGAAAGACCGTCTTTCAAGAGACGGACTCTTTTTTTAACATGACACTTTTTAGTTATAAAAAAATTTATGTTATTATATTCATTCATTTTTACTTTTCTTTCTTCTCTTTATGCAGTTCCTACCCTTTATTTAGCATCTGATAAATTCTAACACTCAAAATTAATGTACAAATAATAAAGAAATGAAGGGAGTACATTCATTCAAACAGTTACGCTTTTGAACAAAGATTGTAGGTAGGCAGCTAAAAATAACAGAGAGTAATTCAATAAAATTTACGTAACTAATAAAACTGTAGGTTAATAAATTTTAAATATATTTTTTGTATGAATATTTGGATTTTTTGCTGGTTTAGAAATGTCATACAAATAGCCACAATACACAAATTCCTTGCCTCCAATTTAATTTAAAATTGCGAACTTAGTGAAGATGATAAAAGAAATTTGAATATTAAATTAAATGGTGGGGAAAACTAAATATATATTGTGATTTTGAAATTATACTTATGACTATGTATATCGGAGTATTGTATGTGTCCAATTCTTTAATCTCTGGCTAGGGATGATCATGGGTATAGGATCCGATCCAAATTCACATGGTCTAAACTCATTGAGTCGACTACGGGTCCAAAAAGTTTAAACCCAAGGGACTGGGTTCGGGTTTGGGTCTAAATTTTTAAAAAAAATTGGTTCGGGTCCTGGACAAAAATAGTACGACTCAAATCCAACCCAAACCCAACCCGTAGGCCCCATATTACCATAAATATATATATTATCTATCCTAATTTTTGAATTACTTTCATTTTTTTCTTTGTATTTTTAATTTTAATTAAACAAATAATGTGTATTGTATGTTTTTTCTTGAAGAATTAAATAATGTCTATATTGAACTTGAAGTTTTTGTATTTAATATAATACATATTTTATTTATGGAAGAAAAAAAAGAAAGTTAAACTCATTCAGGACCCCGTTTTGAACCCAAAACCCATTTAGATCCATTGAATTTGGATATGATTTTAATATTTTCAAACTCTACGTGTTCAGGTCGGATTTGGTTCTAACTAAATTATTTAAGGGTCGAATCCGGATCTTTTTAAACCCGACTCATGAACATCCTATCGCTGTCTTTAAAAAAAGACATGTTTGAAGGGGTGGGTTGCAAAACCGGTCCTGTGTCGAATTATTTGAATGAATTAACAATTGTTTTATTTGAAGTGGTAAACTTTTGACCTTGTTTTAAGTGTCACCGACCTGAAATTTTAAGTTCAAAGTTTCTGCATCAACTCTGCTTTGCATCTTGGCTCCTGTAATTCTAAATTTATCATTATGAGGCGTAAAATGCACGTGTTTTCTAAGATATTTAACATATTTTCTGGTTATCTTTTGTATAATAAATTGCTAGATTTACATGAATTTATATTACGAAAATTTTAAATGACCGTTTGTGGATTTCATATCTAAATCCCTCATTTCGTAACTTACTTTACATCAAATGGATTATATGTCCGTACGAGCGTCTAGATCCCTTTTTTGCGAGCTTTTATTCATAAATTACTCATATGCACTTCGGATTGTGTAGAAGACCATTCGCAGGAATGGTATTAGATAGTAGATGGTCACTCACAAGGAGGGTAGTAGACTGAAGTACGGGACCCGAACCACCAGTCTGTGCACTGCAACCTATTGTGTGGCTGCGGCCAAAGCCAATGACTCTAAAAGGCTGTCCGAGTTCTTTTGCATTGACCGCAGTGGTCAGACCGATAGAAATGCTCTTCAGACGGCGGCCCCCGTGCCTTCGCACGGGATGTACGCTCAGATTGGCAGAGGAACGTCTCCAATCTACGACCTGTATACTTTTGCAAGGGGCATGTTGTTTGGGCCGTGTGCAATTGCACTGTCCGTGTCGATGTGGCTGCAAGGGTTTCTCTTTTTTTTCTGGGCTTTACTACTGCCCATTTTTCCTATTATATAAAGAGCCACTAGTCTATTAGGGTTAGGAAAAAAAGTAGTAAGTCCATTTTCTAATACTAGATCTAAGAGTAGGTAAAGAGGGAAGGAAGCTATCTTCTCTCCTCTGTTATTTTTCCTAGTTCATGCCTATGGCATTGAATCCAATGATTGTCTTGGGTTCAATGTTTCTGGAGTAGTTAATTACTTGGGGAATTATTTGTATTCATGAAAAGATGTTGACTTTGTGAGATTCTTAGATTTTCCCTATCTTTATGTTCTTTTAAATATTCATGCTTGATTTTGCAGTATATTATTGTAAGATGTATGCCAAGTATGTTCTACGATGCACCCGTGGATACGTATGTAGTATATCATTGTTCTAGCCTTGAATTTCTACCTTGGGAGTGTTAGGTCAGAGCTATTATAGGTTCGTGAGTACCGGCGAGATGAGTGCATTCATGTTGACCGAGAGTGCCTGGGAGGCCGTCGCCGTACCTCTCAAAGATACTATTTTTAAGGCCATGTTTAATGGTAGAAACCACTACCGGTTTCTTACCAATTAAATATATTATTTTTCTCATTCTCTCTCTTCCACCTAACTTTAAGAAATCACTCAAGAAACCACTCATTTTTCTCTCCACAGTGGTAAGAAACCACTTTGTACCATTCATGGACCCCATTCGATTTTCTCTATCCTACTCATTAATTTTACCATTAAGATTTAATTTAATTTGTCCACTCAAAATAAGTTGAATGTGAAATTTAATATTACATTTTTATTTTTAAAATTTAATTTCAAATTATTTCATAAATTATTTAATAATTTGTGACTAAAATATTTTTTCCAGATATTTTTAATAATAAATACGGATTATTAAATACATTTTACATGTTTTTTTACAAAAGTCAAATTTTTTTAAAAAAATTAAAGTTAGGGACACGTGGCCCAACCAGAGGGTGCCACGTGTCCCTCAAGCTTTTCTAAAAAAATTGTTGCATTGCCTGGGACACGTGGGACAATGCATGACTACCACGTGTCCCAGGATTGGTTAAAAAAAGGGGCCGCTTTGCAGCGGCTCATCGCACATGCACACATTTAATGTAGTGCCCCTACACCGATATTTTGACCGGTTTCTTAGTTAAAAACTATGGACCGATTTTTTGTTAAAGAATCGTTCTAGAAATCACAACTGTGGGCGTTTTAGGTCTCTAGAACGATTTTATAAAATTAAGAAACCATTACTGCACATGCTCTAAATAGAATACAAAAAAGTAGACTAGACTTAGTCGAACTATTGTCTAATTAACAACATAATCTATAATAAAATAAAATCTAATCATCGATTAATTCATTAAAATGTTCGGACTAAAATGGCCATCTCTATATTTGTATATAAGCAAAATTGTTAATTGTGGGTAGCTCAGATACTTCGGAATTGTGACAGAGGGAAACATTCCTCTCGCCGTCTTGACAGATAGTAAAGCATGGTAGAAGTACAAAGTTCTTGTTTCTTCATAAGGAATAAGGATCCGTTCCTGGATAGACCTTGTCTGTGGGACCTAAATTCCCCCCTTTGACCAAAAGCTCATTTCACTGTACACTGTCCCTTCTTGTGTGGCTACGCTCAAGTTTTTAGTAAAACACCAAACGTCAATCTAATCTCATTCGGTTCTTTTTAGTATTATTCCTTCCCACGTTCCCTCCTTTTTCCCATTTACAAATTACGCATAAAATCAACTTTTTCTAAAGGTTACCACTCTTCATCATGCTTTCCCTCACTGGCAAATTCTTTCATCATACCGCTCACGCACTCTCTCTCTCTCTCTCCCCCCCTCTTTCCATTCTCTCGGATACTTGCTTCTCTTTTCATTTCTTCAGGCCTTTCTTTCCTAATGGAGATGGCCATTACAGTGCAGTTTGCATTCCTTGTTGCTGCAATTTTATTGTCAGCTCCAGCTTCCACTACAGCAGAACCGGGGGGGTTCTCTTCAGCGAAAACGGATGCCGAATCGCTTATTTTGTTTAAGAAGATGATGGAGAGTGACCCTAATGGAGCTCTATCAGGTTGGCAACTCAGTAAAGATCCATGCACCTGGAATGG
>JAULKM010102386.1:0-25594 GCA_032355605.1 Rubia tinctorum | reverse complement strand
GCGATCAATCAAACCATTCAATGCAGCATCTCTAAGCTTCATTCTTGACCTTGTCATAGGACCAATCATGTTGCTTATAGGATCACGAACATAACCCTTGAATGTTTGATCTAGACGTGGATGTCTTCATTTATGGTGGTAGTCGTCCCTTGATCTCCATCAATATATTTTCCCAAGGTGAAGCCCCAGGTTGCATTTTCTACCAGATCTTAAAAGAGAATGAATCAATTATTGTGTGGATATATATATTTATGATTCTTAATCCATTTTCTAAAGTGGGGTGACAAATTTTCTCTCATGATATCCAATGTTTGTTATGTCCATGTTCAGTTTGTCCTCAAAGAAAATTACTCAAGATGATTCAATTTTTTTATTTATCATTTTTGTGGGTGTTGTTGCTGCCCAACAATGTTGGTTGTGGCTAGAAGAATATGAATTATGAACACTATCCTACCCTTAGTGGACAACCATATATTCTTCATGTTACCTATTCTAGTTGAGATTTTTTCAATAAAATCATTAAAATGACTATTTTACTTCCTACCTAAAAAATATTCATTGTGGTTGATTGTAGAATTTTAAAAAAATTCTCTCTCTTACCTGGGACAATTTACGCACACTTATATGTTTACTTTCCTGATGGCCCAAAAAATTTGATCAAGCGACCAACACTGCCATGGGCAGAATGGGTGGATAGAAAATGAGGAAGAAAGTACAGGCAAGAGTGAGGATAGAAGTTGAGGACAAAAGGGGGAATGGAAAATTATTACGGAATGGAGATTTTGGAAGGAATGAAGATCTACAGGGAGTTTTATAAACGCAAATGAGGAGATCCATGAACTAACACCCACAATGGAAATTGAAGTATTAGATTTAGGGAAAAACATGAAGTACATACTCTAGGGTTTTACCCACCTATAAATAGTAAAGTGCAGAAAACTGAGGAAGAAGGGAGTTCAAATGTTGAAGAAGTGAAAACTGAAGGGAAGAGGTTATCATGGGGAGATGGAATAGAGGTGAAGAAGGTAAATCTTGGAGCTCTCTATTTACAAAATAATTAAAAGAGACGAAGTATTAAGGTTCAATCATGGTGGAGGGAATGGTAATGGGGGGAATTAGAGAAGAAGAGGTCGAAGAAAGTGCAAAACACTGGGATTTTATGGCAGTGTGCAAGGTGCATAAAAGTAATCTACCATTCAAAATTATGGATGGATTTTGTGCCAGAATATGGGGTCAGAATCTGGGGTAAGAAACAATTCAAGGTATGAATGATTAATAAGGGTTTTTTCTTGTGAAATTTATGTCGAAATTATGCAGAGATGAGATAATAAAATATGGTAATATGTACTTTGATAGAACACGTGATTATGAAACTTTGGTCCCCTAATATCGATTTTTCTGAGCTGAACAGTTCCCGTTTGGGTGCAATTACCATTATTTCCTATGGTTTATTGGAAACCGAAGCTTATTAGTAAAATCACGAGTCTCATTAGTAAGCCTATACGTCTAGATAGAAACACTCTCGATAAAGAAAGATTAACTTATGCCAGTGTGAAAATTGAGATTGAAATTGGTGATTTTGTGCATGATAAGGTATTATATCGGAATGAGAAGAAAGTGATTGTGCAACAAAAGTTAATATTTTAAATTGTATAAATGTGCGACGTTGCACGGCCAGCCGACTAAGCCGAAATAGTGTGTGACATAAATGGTCCTAAACCACCTATAATCTCAACTAACAACAACAATACAACATAAACAACTACAATGCCAATAATGAGTAGCAAGTATGAGTTCCATAAAAGTTCCTGAAACCCTAGCCCTAGGCATGAACTTGTAAAGAAATCCCAAATGAAAATGGATAAATGTAAAACTTAATTACACAACGAAATCCAACATCTCATTCATGAAAAATGTTATAAAATTATGAAATCGGAAATGAAATACCCTCCAAGGAAAAACAAAATCATCAAATTTGTTCAAAGTTCTTACCTTATCTATGGTTTTCTGTTCATCCCTTTTTGACAAAATACGGTATTGAACATTAAATTAATGTCTGTTTTAAGGCTATATAGTATTAGAAAGCGGTTTTATGTTGCGATGTGACAGTTTTCCTATAGTTTTTTCAAGTTCGAGGTTTAGAAGTGACGTCGCGGGTGGGAATATGAGTGGGTTGGGGTGGACTATTTATATACCCATCGTGAAATGCTATCGTTTAAACCGGATGTGCAATCTCACTTTCCCAAGCGCATAGAAAGACACTAATAGAAAAGGAAGCGCGACATCGTTGTTCATAAATTATGGGGCATATATATGAGTTGTGCCCAAATATTAGACTAGAATGAATCGAATCGATATTAACCAAAGTCACCAACCTAATTTACAAAGCCGAGGGACCACCGACGCATAAGCGAATTCACA
This sequence comes from Rubia tinctorum, assembly GCA_032355605.1. Lineage (NCBI taxonomy): Eukaryota > Viridiplantae > Streptophyta > Magnoliopsida > Gentianales > Rubiaceae > Rubia > Rubia tinctorum. The sequence continues at coordinate 23,173 of JAULKM010102386.1, read as the reverse complement.
TGTTATGATGTCCGTGCAAAATTAGACAAGTTGGCTAAATCAAAAATATCTTTAGGCTTAGTCAATGGTGGACTGAAACCACATATGCCTGATGTCGCATTTATATGTCGTCGTTGCCAAAAATATTCTGACATTGTAGTGACGTTGCAAAAGGGATTGTGCCCAAAGCAATAAAATCTAAGCCCAAAAAATTTAATTACCGAATTATTTAATATGGGAATATTTTTAAGTAATAAAATAAATAAAAAACGTATTGAAGTTATAGAAAAAATGGATTTGGCTACGTCCAGTGTCCCAAAACCCTTACTCATGTATAATAAGGTTGATAATCCATCTGTTTATAATGTAAACCTTATGTAATTGTTATATCTGGTATGTTTTGGTCCTGAATGTCATTTTCTATGAATGACCTTCAACATTATTAACCGTCGAACGGGTAACTTACAAACCCTCACCCGTGTAATAAGATTGACTATCTTTGGGTTCTTAAGGAAACCCTATGTAATTTTTAGAGTTGTTATCTTTTAGACTCATATAAGATCGGGTATGTGTGGCTTTGAATAATCTTAACCACTGGCGATGGGTGATTATCAATCCCTCACTCGTGTAATAAGGTTAACTATCCATAGGTGCATAATGTAAACATTATGTAATTGTTAGAGTTGGTACCTTTTGGCCTCGAGTGAGATTTGCTATATGTATGGCTTTGAGCAATCTTAACCACTGGCGATGGGTTATTTTCAAACCCTCACTCGTATAATAAGGTTGACTATGCATGGGTTCTAATGTAAACATTATATAATTGTTAGAGCTGGTATCTTTTGGCCTCGAATGAGATTGGTTATGTATGGCTTTAAACAATCTTTACCACTGGACATAGGTGATTGTCAAACCCTCAATCATGTAATAAGTTTCATTGTCTGTGGGTTCATATTGTAATAATTTTGTAACTTTTAGAGATAGTATCTTTTGGCCTTGAATAAGATCGGCTATGTATGGCATTGAACAATCTTAACTTCTGACCATGGGTATTGTTCGAACCCTTACTCATCTGATATGGTTGACTATTTGTGGGCGAATTAGAAAACCCTATGTAAATGTTGTAACTAATATCTTGTGCTATTAAATGACATTGGCCATGGCTGGCCTTCAAAAATCTTAACCATCAAAATGGGAATTGTTAAACATACGCTTGTGTAATAAGTTTGACTATCCTTGGGATTATAATGAAAACCATATGTAATTGTTATACCTAGTATCTCTTTTGTCCGTGAATGAGATCGACTACGTTTCACCTTGAACAAGTTGATCCACTAAGATTGGTAATGTTTAACACTTTCACTCGTGTGATGTGGGTTTACTATTCATGGGCTTACATGGAAAACCCTACGTAGTTGGTAGAATTGACATCGGCTAGTACTGGCATTCGTCAATTTTATCTGTCAAAATGGTAATGTTTGAACCCTAATAATTTATTAAGGTTCACTATGATTTCGCCTATTGAGGAAACCCTACATAACCAATAGAACGTTTGTTTTTCTGCCACAAAATAGATTAATAATAACATAACAAAACCCAAGAATGCAACATCGCGTTAGATGTCTCGCTTATTGAGGATAGACCGAAATGTTGGCAACGTTGTATATTCACGTCAAGTGGGTCGTTTGGTCCATACACAGGCCCATTATATCCTACTCAACTCATGTCATTACCGCGATCTCGAAATACATCTTATAACTCGACAATGGGTCGACATGTGTGCGACGTCAGACATTCATATGATATAGGCATGTTGGGTTGATTTTGACCCATAAATTAACCAAGAAAACTTAAAATGAACATGTTGCCTGTACATTACGAATTCGCATCTCTACGGGTGGGAGAATACATTTATGCACCATACTTAGGAATAAAAACACCAAAAACCTTTGAAAAAACATTTATTTCCAAAAATGTCGCCATCCCCCTACAGAGACCTAAATTTCTTCATCACCATTTCCTTTCTTCTCCAAAAAATGAACCAACAAAAACACCCAAATCCTTCACAACCCAACTAGACAAATGGAGAAACAAAGGGAAAAGGAAGATGTTCCCATGGGAGCTGATTCCATGAATCAAAATTGTGGTAAGGTTTCATGTTTCTAATTTGACTTGATCATGTTGTTAATGGTACTCCCATTAAGATTGATTATTGAATGAGTGATTATTATTGTTATGTGATAGATATTTCATCTATTTCCTTTTAGATTGTGGACTATACATATATGGTTGTATGGTTACATTAAAGATGTAATTTTTCAAGTGTTTTGTGTGTACCATATGTGGAAGCTTGCTAATGGTTGTTAATTAATATGGAAAGATCATGAAATGTTTCATTTCTATTATTTTCTTGATGTGAAGATGAACTCCATGACATATGTATTTTGTAGTTTGATCCAAATGCATGGCATTTTTTTAGTGGTGTGGTACCCATATTTTATATTATATCCATATTCGAAAAGTTCCTCCTATGTTAGAAACTTTTGTGTGGATTTAATGTCCATCAACAAGGTTGAACTTTATATATTATATTACCTTCATCATTGGAGAGTGTGTTTGATTAAATTTATTTGTAGGTCTTGTTGTGGCGAACCCCGATAACAGGAAAAAGCCTGAAGAAGAGAGCGATGGCAATCGACCAAAAAGACATAGGCAAGGTTGGGGTCACACAACTTGAAAAAAATTAGTAGACATGGTGGAGAAGGGACTGAAATATCATATGAAGTTTGATCATGTTGGGAATGCAATAGGCGAGAAGAGAAATTGGTGGTCTAGTTATCCTGGATTGATAACTAGGACTAAGGTATATATTTTCTTGTAGAGTCATGGCCTCGTGTTGATGATGCTTACAAGGAAAAGCTATGGAAATCCATTGAGTTTGCCTTTGAAATCGAGTGTGATAGTTTGGAAAATTGAAGAGGAGAACAATACGGCACTTTGGTGAAAGATGAAGAGATTTCATGGCAAAATTGGCTAGGGATTATGTTTTTAGTAAGAAAAAGAATTACAACCCAAGAATTTAGCATCCATTCATAAGTGAATCTAGTTGGAATGGTTTTGTTGCAAGGAAACTAGTGGATGAAGAATCAGTAACGAATTTACATTTACATCATTAAATGTAAGTACACAATCAATACATATTTATATTTATGTCTACGCAAAAAAATGTTAGGTATACATGCTTATGCTTGAACATAGTTTCATTTGTATCAGAAAATGTTCATGTTTTTTGTGGTTGTTTGTGATTTAAAGTTGTAAAAGTCCATATTTTTTCTAAACATAAGTACAACATGGTGAACATGCAATGTCACACAGGTTTAGGCAGTTTATAGGTCGGCGTGATCGATTTGTGTGTGACGTCGTTTATAAACTCAGTTTAGGCAATGTTTTGGATCGAAATTGCATGCGATGTCTGATATTTGTCCTTTGAAAAGTGTGATTTAATTTCTGACATGTAGCTGACGTCAAGTACAGGAGGGGAATTCTATTTCATTTTTCCTTCTCATTTAACCTTGTTGATTTGAAGTTTGAACTGGTAGATATGATTTTTTTTTCCTGGGACTAAGAGCAAAACATAGTGAGCTTGCAAGAGGAAACAAGATGCGCCACACCATGAGCCATGGATGTAACGCAATAGTAAAGAGAATATTCGCGAAGGAAATGTTCGAGGGTCGAGTGTTTGACAAGGTGGAGTAGGGGATGACAGACGAGGATGTGAGAAATTTTATGGAATTTTCCACACCCGGCAAGGTTCTCTGATTCAAGGAATAACTAACAGGATATAATGTCTATGGAGAGAAAAAGGGTAAGTTTCACTCCAAAGATGCAGAATTTGTTGTGCAAAACGTTGTAAGTTTTACTATTTTTAGTTATTAAAATATGAGTGATTTTATTTAAGTTTAATTTCTTGCAAATGAGAATGATTATTGGTCATTTATAGGAGGATCTAAAAATAAAAAAAGAGACCGGCGAGTTCCTCGGTCTTGGAAAAAATAGGCATGCTTGGAGTTGCACTTAACAAGAAGGAACATTCGGGCCATGTCCAGGGTGTCGGTACTCTTGCTACACATAGGGACTTCTTTTTCAAACCTCGACCACCTAAGGTTGACATTGCGTCAAGTAGTCAACAAAGAGATGTTGATGCTTCAAAAATGCAGATTAAGACAACTAGTAGCTTATGTCTCGCAACAAGAATTGAATGGGAGGAAAAAGCTACTGGAGTTGGAGAGAATCATTGCAAGTACAAAACCAATGACCAAAACTCCCCCTCGCTCTTTTTCTCTGACAACATCAACACATGACAACCCGAAGTGTGATAGTAGACCCGTCCAACCGTCTAGGATTTCAAAAATACCTTATGTCTTTGATCAACTAAGATCGGAGTTAGTAGTAGCCAACCAAAGCAACATGAAGGTATGATATGAATCTCCTTGCGAAAACTCTGGATTGCGGAATATCGGATCTTTATTTATTTGAGAATTTCGACCAACTCAAATAAATGCAAGAATTGCAGCGTCTAACCCGCAGGGTGCACTCAACTCGACTTATAAGCATCTAGCCCGCAGGGTACACTTACAAGGTTTTTCTATAAACGTCTAGCCCGCAGGGTACGTCTACAAAGGAAATTGAAACTTAAAAAGCCCGCAGGTTTAAGCAACAATGAAGATAATGAGAATGTCTCAAAAGTCTGAATATATAATTGATAAAAGATGTTTACGATTCTCAATATATAAAAAGATATTCAAATAATTAGATTTGAAAAATCAAGTGTGAAAATAACATTATTTTGAAATCCATATTAAATAATGATTGAATTATAATATATAAATAATGATACTTTCATATCTAATGTCCGTATTCTTACATCACAAAAAGTAGCAAATCGATTAAAAATTAATCCAAAATTTTTTGTGCATAATGTTGAATAGAATATTCTTCCCCAAGTTTACGTTTTCTAAAATTTTTATATATGAAAGATTGATTTTATTTATCACTGGAGATCATAATATATAGGGATACCATCTAAACCTTTCCTACATGGATAATGAGATTACCATATGTAACCTTTACTACAAGGAAAAGGAAACCGAGGAGAAAGGAAACTTAATAAAAATATGCTTAATAATCCTCTTAACGTTGGAGCATGAGGATCAATAATGCTTGACTTACAAAGAAGGCGGTCGATTTGAAGTACGAATACGATGAGTAAAAATTTGGCCAGACTGATCAGAGAGAAATATTCGATACCGAGGGAATAAAGAAGAGATTTTAGCCACAGAAGCTAACAAATATGCTAGTTGATTTGAAGTACAAATACGATAGGTAACAATTTGGCCAGACTGAATAATATCACGGACAAAATGACTATCAACATTAATGTGATTAATACTCTAATGAAACACCATATTTGCTACAACATGTATAAGTCCTTGACTATCACCAAATAGACACGAAAGAGAGGAATAACCAATACCAAATGATATCACTAATAGCAACTGGTAACCTCTAGTCAAAATTTAAAATTCCCTAACTCCTATTTTTCTTTACTTAGTCAATGTTATTAATAGAATTAGGGAAAATAAAATTTCTTTTCGGTTGAACTAAATTTTAAAAAGTAATTTTGTTTTTTTTATATATTCTCCCCAACTAATTAACTTCCATTTTTAATACTTACATTTTCATTGGACGAATTAAACTGGAAGCTTAATTTGCATCAGGTAATTGAAAATTTTCCTTTTCTTTCATGAACCTCAATATAAAAGTTCTCCTGTAAACTACATATTTCGCTAATTCTTCATCCCATTTTTACTAAATTTGAAAAATAAATAGAATACAATGTTAGGGCTAAAATATATATACGAGTCTTTGCCCCTTAGTACCAGATTAATGCTTAAGCACCCAAAAACTAAATGCCAAACATGATTACGTTTTGCAAGAAAGAAACACCTAACCTATTCATGAAGCTATTTTTAAACATCACATAGAATTCTAAACTATTGTTTCATTAAAATCTAATATACAAGACACTGCCTTAGAGTGATCGAGGAGAAGAATCTTCGGCGCTCAAATAAGATCTAGGGTTTTTGAGCTGTAAATAAATTCAATGAATGCAATGTTAACCTGTGTACTTAAAGGCGATGCTTAACATTAGTTCTACCCATAGAGTATTGATGATCACACCAAGATGTGAGCCCATATAATGATGGTAGTTTATGGTTTTAATCCGTTGGACATGGACATCGACTCTTGAATTGAAAGCCTGCAACAAATATCTCTATGTAGGAATTGGAGCTTTCAACACTCTAGAGCAAGCGAAGAAGGGTTATGTTCTTGGAAAATTGGAGGAAATATTGGCTCTAATCTACAAAAGAAGTTAAATGTCTTGAAGAAGCCTAAAATAAATTTCAATGAGAAAACCTCAAATGTGAAAGGAAGGCAAAATAACCCAAAAGTAGTTTACAACCAAATTGGATATATGTAGCTTTTACCTAGGTATGAACTATTACACATATCATGACGTCGGCAGAAAAAAGAAACTTTTGTCTGGCCAGACATTAAAGGCTGGTTGTACAAAGCTTTTAAAAATCACTACATGTGTATTATTGGGACCTAATTTCTCATCAAATAGTGATTTAAGCTGGGTAAATATCTTTACTAGGCATATTCATATCATTTTCATAAAGAAAATGAGCTTTACATTGTCATTAATTTCTATCCTGCCAATGTATTTATTTTTGTTTTAGGGTCTTTATTTTACTTTGAAAATATTTATTATTTTCCTTGTTTGGAACACACTTAGAAAAACTCAAATGGTAAAAGTAGCCACTGAAAGGCCCAATTATTAATAATTTATTGTTTAAAATGTACTAGAGAATGTGTCATTGCACTGGACAACTTCCCATTCTAACGATATCAACTACCCTAATTGAACAACGGCGGTGGAGGTGGAGCCGGCCCGGCCTTAAGAATGTTGAGACATGAAGAAAAATTAATTATACATATAAAATAATCTTAAACATACAAAGTTAATCTAGTATATTATTATTCTAGGACTCTCCAGTTCCCACATCGCGTTGGATGTTGAGTTGGGGTGAAATGTCATAGCACAAATTTTATTAATGGTATGCACTGCATCAAATTGGTGCACACACCTTGCATAATATTCCACTCAAACAAAAAAATCATCGTGACAATTTACCAATCTAATTTGTGTCATGAAAATTTATATCTCGTGAAATTTTATGAACACGTGTTAAATAAAAATATAAGAGCTACTTATATCATACAAAATCACTAGTTTGAAAATTGGGCAATGCATGAATTCTATAAATAAAATAATTAAAACAATAGGATTTGCAAATTTAGGTTTGAAAATTAATATTATTTTGAAAGTCATAACAACCGATCAGTCTTTCAATGATGTGACACCATTTGAAGGTTACAAAGTGAAGGCGGAAGTGATTCCTATGTTCATAAAAATCGTTGACAAACATGGGGACATCACCAAGGATTCAAGCACGTGCAATCCTGACTTTCTCACGTTCCTCCTTGAGAAGTTTTGTTGGATTGTCGAGAGTTTGGAGCATGCAAGGTTAAAAGAGGTTACTGCTGATATGGTGGAGAAAATGTACGAGATAGTTTTAGTTCTCCAGAAAAGAGATTAAAGATTATCCGGCTTGGGTAGATGGGAGGATTGGAAATATGGAGAAAGAAAAGGCTAGGTTGGCAATCAAGAAAAGAGAAGTTCGTGAGTTTGAAAAGAAGTTCAAAGAAATGGAGCATGAGATCGAGGAGGCGAGAGAAAAAATAAAACCTATGTCTGAGACTAATGTTGCATATGGATTGTTTTAGACCATCTTAATCTCTCTCCATTTGATTCCTGAAACTTTCCCAACTTTGTAATCTTTGATACTTCTAAGGTTAGATATTGATCTTTATTTAGTAAAGAATAACAATAGATGATTGAATTATTCTTAATAAATAGCGAGGTTTTCATTTCTAATCTTCGCATTCGCTCAAATTAAAAAACAATTTAAATTTTATTCGTATTTATTGAAAATTTATTGTTGAACTTTTTAATATCTGATATTAAAACTACGTCCTAAACTTGCACAAAATATGCCCCTTATCCTTAGAGAATTTAATTATTGGTATACATAGCACAAAATTGGTGCACAGAACTTGCACAATATTCCACTCAAACCATAAAATCTATCATAGTGACAATTTACCAACCTTATTTTTGTCACAAAAATTCATATATCATGAAATTTTATCTACAAATATTAAATGAAAAATTAGAGCTTCTCAAATAGAACGAAATCTCTAGTGTGAAAAGTTAACAATCTATGAACACTAGCGGAAAGCATTTGATTAAAGGAAGCGATCAAAAGTGGTTCCACGTTTAATGAGAACCCAAAAGAAGTTCTAAGTTCGAAACTCCCCCCAGGTCACTTTTTCATTTTAAAGGTTCGAAATCAATTAAATGCAGTTCCACTATTAATTAAGAGCCAAAAGCCTTTCCGAAGTCGGATGTGCCATCCCAGGTCACTCCTTTATTTTAAAGGTTGTTTCAATTTTAGATTCACCTTAAATGGGGATGCCTTTTTAACCAAATTCATAAACAACCCATTAGGGTTTCTTTCCTCAGTCAATTTTCAGAAACACAATGCCTCTTTGCTTAGTAAATCAATTCATTCGTCGTTTTCTCTCTCGTTTATTCTCCGATCCACCACCTTCTCCTCCACCAATCCTATATCCCTCCACCCTTCCTCCATCCTCTGCCGCCCATCACCCGTCGGTGTTGCGATGCCATAAAGCCAAACCCTCACAGTGACGCCGTCGAGCTTTCATCTCACTGTGATGTAATCGAGTGATTCCATCAAACCAACACCATTGAGCCTACTGTCGTCCTTGCCGCCGCAGATCCCCTAGCCCCTGAGCCGCTCCATAGTCTTCTCCGCTCCATCGTCCCCCATTGATATTTTAAAATGTACAAAAATGCATAAAATATGCCATTTATCATTAGAAAATTTTATTAGTGGCATAAATAGCACAAAATTGGTGAACAAACATGAACAATATTCCACTCAGAGCATAAAATTTTATGATCATGAAAATTTACCAACCTTATTTTGTCACAAAATTTCATATATCGTGAAATTTTATCTACACAAATTAAATCATAAATTGGAGCTACTCAAATTGCACGAAATCACTATTGTGTAAATGTAACAATTTGTGAATTTTTCAATCATCAAATTTGAAAAATTAGATTTGAAAAATTAGATTTGAAAAATCTAGTCTGAAAATAACGTTATTTTGAAATCCAGACTAATTGATGATTGGATTATCATATATAAATAGTGATGTTATATGTATATATATAATCCTGGCATTCTTACATCACAAACTGCTACAACACTAGTAGAGGGAACCCTAATAAAGACATTCGTGGAAGGCGGTTTTGGCTGGGGAAAAAAGTAGAAGCGCCTTGGTGAAGAGGTTCCAAGCTTTGAACCCGTATCCTGGAGCCGCGAAAACCCTTTCAAGGTGGTTTTTTTTTATATTAAGGAGGTTATTAATTAACCTCCTTTAATAAGCCTTAATTAAAGACAGTTGTGACAAATTGCCTTCGAATTACTATGGTTACGAGTTTGTAATAGGGGCAGATTACAGATCCAAGTTTGTAATAGCCTCCCCACTGCATTTATGAAGGGACGAGAGACATTCAAAGTTTGAAAGGTTTTTCGCCGAGAACTTTCCAAACTCGGAAGAGTTGGGAGTATGGATATATTCTTTATGAAGATAGGTTCCTGCCTCGGAACCCACTGTATAAAAAAATGGTCGCATGCACATTTCTTTAAATTGGCATAAAAAAATATTGTAGAGTTTTTCTCCCATTTATAATCCATTGATGATGTAGTGAAGTTAATCCATCGAAGAGCATCACTTACCATTGAGGAAGGTAGGTTTCATATAAATGTTTTGTTTGAAGTTATCTAGAAATTAGGGTTTTAAATATATAAATCTTCATTTAGGGTTTGTAGCTAAATTAATTAGGGGTGGGTTATTATATAGGTTGTGATGATACTAATGGGTTGCATTGTAATTAATTGATTTGTAGGATAATGGATCAGAATGAACTTGTTGGTAATGATCTTAGAAAATCACCCGATTACATGAAATTGATCGAAGAATTTCTTACGTTAGTATTTGAAGATGCATTTAAATATATTGTTGTACGAGCCCGATGCCCTTGTAAAGATTTTAGAAATGATGTGTATTTAGAGAGGAATAAATTGCGGGGACATCTCATAATGAGGGGGTTTCAGACTTCCTACACTCGTTGGGTGTAGCATTAGAAGTTGGAGAAACAGCTGGGACAAATTATTTGAGTAACACAAATGTGGAAGATGATTTAGATGGGAATGCAAAATTTGACAAAATGGCGGAGGATATTACAAGGGAGTTCAAAGGTAAACCCGAGGTCTTAAAAGCTTTACTTGAGGACAAAGAGACGTTTTTGTACAATTGTTCTAAACATTTGCTACTTAGTGTGACTTTGAGGATAATGAATTTAAAAGCCAAATTTGGGTGAAACGATAAGTCGGTGATTGGTACTCAATAATTTCTTAGGGAACTGCTTCCCGAAGGTAACATGATGCCAAATAGGTTGTAAACAGTGAAAAACATTCTTTGTCTGATGGGATTGGAATTAAAAAATAATACATAATTGCCCGAATGATTGTATGTTATACCGGGGGGAAGAAGATGAAAATAGAGAAACATGTCGGGTATGTGCTGAGTCTTGTTACAAATTCAAGAGAGGTGCATGGAGGATGCGGAAGTGGTAACTAAAACAAAGATGAAAACCCCGACAAAAGTGATGTGGTACCTCTCCACCCTTCCCCAATTGTAGAATTTATTTGCATTTAAGGAAGATTAAAAAGTTCTACATTGGCATGTGGAGAAGGATGAACCAGTGGATTATGTGATTAGGCATATGTCTGATGGTGAGCAACGGAAAAAATTCGATGGGCAGTACCCCAAGTTTGGCAAAGAACCCCAGCATTTGAGGTTAGGCCTATACCAATGGAATGAATCCATTTGGTAATATGAGTAGATCATATAGATCTTAGTGTGTTATGTTGGTTATCTACAATTTTCCTTCGTGGTTGCCAATGAAACATAAATATGTGTTGTTATCTGTTATGATTTTCAGTCCTAAGCGACTAGGAAATGACATAGATGGATAACTTGCTCCTCTAGAGGAGGATTTGTTGACCCTATTTAATGAGGGTGTTCAGAATTATGACGGTAGTGGTGAAGAATAATTTACATTGAAAGCGATGTTATTTTGCACTATCTATAATTTTCCTGCTTACGATAATTTGTTTTGTTACTCAGTCAAAGGGCACTTTGCTTGTCCCTTATGTGTGAAGGAAACTGATTACCATCAATTGAAGTATGGTTGTAAAACTGTATATCAAGGTCATCGTAGGTTTCTTTCGGAGGACCATCCATGGCGTTTGGCGAGAAAGTGGTTCAATGGGGAAGTAGAGGATAGGTATGCACCAGTTGCGCAAACAGGCACTAAGATATTTGAAAATGTGAAGAATTTGCCCAATGATCTTGGAGGAAAAATGATCAATTTTCTCTCGATCGCCATACTGGAAGCATTTGGAAGTTTGACACTGTCTCGATGTTATGCACATTGAGAAGAATGTGTGTGTTTCTTTGGTCAGGGTTTTGTTGAATACCCTTGGGAAACTAAAGGATGGGATTAAGGATCAATTATATTTTCTTGAGATGGATATTAAGAAGAACTTAGGGCCACTGAGTTCTGGTAAAAAATGCTACTTGCCCCCTGCTTGCTATTCTATGTCTCAGTTAGAGAAGAAATCATATTGTGAGACCCTTAGTGGTGTTAAGTCCTGGCCGCGTATTATTCCAATATCAATATTTATGTGTTAGTCGAGGAGGTGAGGTTGGTTGGGTTGAATTCTCATGATTGTTATAATCTAATGCTGGAATTGAATGCCATTGCGATTCGATTGACATTTCCATCCCATGTCAGACTGTGTATTACGAAGCTTTATTTATTTTCCAAGTTCATTAGAAGTAAAACATTAGTGTCTCAGATTTGGACCGTTTGCAGATAATGATCGTTAAAGTTTTGTGCCGGATGGAAATGTATTTTCCTCCATTATTATTTTATAATATGGAGCACATGTGTGTTCATCTTGTACGGGAGATGCAACTTTGTGGTACTGTGATTCTGTGATGTATGTACCTGTTCGACAGGTACATGAAAATATTCAAGCATTTTGTGAAGAATCAGTACAGGCCTGATGCAAGTATTGTACAACAGTACGTGGAAATAAATATGATCGAGTTTTGTACTGATAACATGAATGGGGTCGATTCAGTTGGTGTTCCAACCAATCAACATGATGGATGGTTGGAAGGTTATGGGGTAACGAAGGGATAACATTTCAGTCCTAGTGTAGACAATTTATGTACTGTCCATCTTTATGTTCTTTGGAATCATGAAGATGTTGTCCCATATAAAGAGATTCACATGGATTCCATTAGAGTAGCTTCGATGAAGCTCATGTCTTGCAATTACATAGTAGGGCGTATCTTGGTCCCTGTGGAAAGGAAAATAATTTCACGCTCTTCCTTTAAAGAAGGGACTATAAGGGAAATCATATTGATTCCAGCTTTCTCTAGTCCCCAACGAAAAGCATAAAAAACTGCTTAAATGATACGATCCCTCCGTCGCCCCAGAATGAAAGGAGTGATCTTGTAGTTCTTGGTCTGTGAAGATGCGTTGTTAGGTGCTCTATTTTTGCTATTGAGTTCGAACCTAAACCTGTGCTCAGGAGATTGTTGTCCATACACAGATAAAGCATGTATAGATTCTAGAGAACAGGGGAGCCGTGGTGGTCCCCCCTCCCCGTACCGCCCAGATCCCACGAGTGAATCAAAAGTTGGATCTATATTGGATCTCACCTGAATCGTCCCATCTATCCTCTTGCAGAGAAGTTTGGTTTCTAACCTCAGTTCGAACAGGAGAAATACACTGTGCTAATGTACCTTGGATGATTCACATCTCAGGGTCAAGCCCCGATGAGCACATTGAACCATCCATGTGGCTGAGAGCCCTCACAGCCTAGGCAAAATGATGCAATCATCAAGGACGCTCTCTAACACTGAGCTACTAGCTCATCGTACAAGCCTCCCATTGAGGCCCGCTATTCCAAGAGAGAAACCCCATCCCTCTTTTTCCCTTTTTCGTCACCATGTCGCCCCACGAGGAAACGTATAAAGAGAGATCCTATCAACTTGTTTTGTTCTGACCTAGGATAATAATCCCATGGGCTAGGTCTTAATTCACAGTCAAGAAAGGAAAGAAGACTTCCATCTCCAAGTTTGACTCAGACATAGATCCGTTCTTTTTTGGGGTGAAGCAGTGTCAAACCAAAATATCCAACAAGCATTAGTTCTCCTTGAAAAAAGAGGCGATTTAGCCACATCTTCCAGTATGGCTACCTTGTTACGAATTCACTCCCATCACAAGCCCTGCCTTTAGCCTTCCTCCTTGCGGTTAAGGTAATAGCTTCAGGTATGGCCAGCTCCCATATTGTGAAGGGAGGTGTGTACAAGGCTCTGGAATGAATTCACCACCGTATGGCTGATCGGCAATTACAAGAAATTTTGGCTTCATGGAAGAGAGTTGCAGCCTGCAATCAGAACTGAGGATGGGTTATTAGGGTTATCTCACCCTAGCGAGATTGCGACCCTTTGTCCCGGCCATTGTAGCCCTTATGTTACCCGGGACATAAGGGGCATGATGATGTGACGTCATCCTCACCTTCCTTCGAATTATCACCGGTATTCTGTTCAGGGTCCCAAACTCAACGAAGGTAACTAAACACGAAGGTTGCGCTCATTGTGGGACTTAACCCAACACCTTATGGGATAAGCTAATGATAGCCATGCACCCTCCGTGTTTGTGTTTTCGAAGGCACCCCTCTATTTCAAGAGGGTTTGCGGCATCAAGCCCTGGTAATGTTCTTTGCTTTGCATCGAATTAAACAACATGCTCCACCGCTTGTCAATTCCTTTAAGTTTCATTCTTAAGAACGTACTCCCCATGCGGAATACTTAACACGTTAGCTATAGCACTGCATGGGTCAATGTGCGTAGCACCTACTATCCATCATTTACAGTTAGAACTACTGGGGTATCTAATCCCATTCGCTCCCCTAGTTTTCTTCTATCAGTGTCAGTAGAGTGCCTTCTCCCTTGGTGTTATTTTAGATCTCTACGCATTTCACCCCTCCACCAGAAATTACCACTGCCCCTACCGTACTCCAGCTTGGTATTTTCCATCACCTATCCAGGTTGAGCCTTGGGATTTGATGGAAGACTTAAAAATCCACCTACAGAGGCTTTACGCCCAATTATTCTGAATAACGCTTGCATCCGTTGTCTTACCTCGTCTCCTGGCACGGAGTTAGCCAATGCTCATTCCCCAGATACCGTCATTGCTTCTTCTCCGGGAAAATAATTTCATGACCCGTGGGCCTTCTACCTCCATGCAGCATTACTCCATTAGCTTTCACCCATTGCGGAAAATTCCACCTGCTACCGATCATAGCCTTGGTAAGCTATTTCCTCACCAACTAGCTAATCAGACGAGAGCCCCTCCTTAGGAGAATTCCTCTTTTATCTCCTCAACTTACGGGGTATTAGCAGTCATTTCTAGCCGTTGTTCCCCTCCCAAGGGCAGGTTCTTAAGCGTTACTCACTCGCCCGCCACTGGAAATGCCACTTCCCGTCTGCCTTGAATGTGTTAAGTATGCCGCCAACTCTCATCCTAAGCCAGGATCGAGCTCTAAATGAGATTCATAGTTGCATTATTTACAGCTTCCTTGTACGTAGACAAAGTGGATTCGTAATTGTCTTTCATTCGAAGGTATAACTTGTATCCACTCGCTTCATATTGACCCGAAGTTCACTCCCGAAAATATAGACATCCCTGCCCATATAGCAATCTTTGGCCCTTCATGTCAATCCTAAGAGCCTCTTATCCATTTTCATTTTATCACGGCGGCGGTCGGAGGAGTATGGCCAAATTGAAATACTCATATTGGGTTTAGGGATAATCAAGCTTAAACTTATGACTTCAAGCATATCAAGGTAACACTCTACCGCTAAGTTATATCCCCTTTCTTGCCTGCATCCATAATATAGAACTAACAAATCCTAAGTCAAAGGGTCGAGAAAATCAATGCCACTAGTCTTGATAAACTTGGAGTTGGTCCTTCTTTTCGCACTATTATGGATAGGATATGAAAATAATGGTCAAAGTTGGATTTAATTGTCAACAGCCCCATTTCAGAACTAGGATGGACAACCAATTCAAAAGGAACTGGAGTTACATCTCTTTTCCATGTCCATTCAAGAGTTCTTATGTGTTTCCACGCCCCAAAAAATGGACCAATTCCTTTTCTTAGAAACTCATACATGATTCGTCACTTCAAAAAGGATAATGGTAATCCCACCAGTAATTACTTTATTTATGAATTTTATAGTAATGGAAATAAATGTCCTACCGAGACATAATTTTTAATTTACTACCATCTTTCCTTGGAGAAAAATATTCACCTCCGTGGAATAATGATTCATTTGAATTAATATGAGAGTCAAACTACATTGGATTTCCGGAATTCATGTTGTATATTTGAAAGAGGTTGGCCTCCTTGCTTCTCTCATGGCACACCCCTTTTCCCACTGAGCCCCTCTTCTCCCCGGTCCCGAGACAAAATGTAGGAAGGGTACCAACAAATCATCACAGAATGGGAGACTCAGTAAGCCGGGATCACTAACTAATACTAGTCTAATAGAATCTAATACTAATACTAATCTAATAGAATAGAAAAGGGTTGTCTTTTATGTATACTTTCACCGGTTCCGTTGGTAATGCATTTTTACACAATCGATCATCGAATTAGATAGATATCATTTAAACAAAAAAATATGTCATCGAAAGAATCTCGAAGACCCAACAAAGTGTGAATTCAAGGATTTTTCAGAAAGCAAATTCCTATTCGAAGAGTGCATAACCGCATGGATAAGCTCACACTAACCCGTCACTTTGGGATCCAATTCAAGATTTTACTTGGGAGGTATCGGGAAGGAATTAGAATGGAAAAATATCAATTCATATAGTTGAAAAGGTTCTCTATTGATTCAAACACCATACATATCCCGGAGGGATAGAGGAAGAAGAAAAATCGAAGATTTTACATTTTACATAGTACTTTGAATCAAAAAATCAATCTGATTTATTTCATACCCTTTGTTCAATGAGAAATGGGTCAAATTCTAAATGATCAAACCTATGGGACTTCAGGAATGATATTATAAAAAAAAAGAGGAAAATAGGAATAAAAATGAAGTGGAAGAACCTAGATTCCAAATAAACAAATTGAAATTTGAAAAGGATATTTCGGATTCTCGAAAAATGGGAGACAAAGATCTCTTGTTATTATTCTTATTTCAGTGATCATATTCGTATTATGCTTGTTAAAGATAATAATCTTCTCCATTGAGAAGAATAAAAAATGGAAAGTGTTCAATTGGAACACTAAAACGTGACTAAATTGGTCCTAGTTACTCTTCAGGATGGGGTGAAAGAAGGGAGGGGATTATCGAACGTGGAAAAGAATCCAATGAATTCAAAATAATTGAACAAAGAGTTGTATGAGGTGAAAATATCATGTACGGTTCTGTAGAGTGGCAATAATGGTGGCTTATCTATCAACTTTTCCACTATCGCCCCCAAAAAACCAAACTCTATCTTACGTAAAGTTGCCAGAGTACGATTAACCTCTGGATTTGAAATTATGGATAATACACTCAGTATTGGCCATAATCTATAAGAACATTCTGTAGTATTAGTAATAGGGAGAAGGGTTAAGGATTTACCGGGTGTGAGATATTACATTGTTCGAGGAACCCTAGATGTGTCTGAGTAAAGGATCATCAGCGAGGGTGTTCTATTGTGTTGTAGATTCTTATCCAAAACTTGTATCATTTTATGACACCATGTGAATCGCTAGAAACATGTGAAGTGTGTGGCTAACCCAATAACGAAAGTTTCATAAGGGGTCTGGAGTAGGCTACCATGGGGTAAAAAATCTCCTTTCTAAATAGTTTCGATTTAAAATTATTATATGTCCAAGGTTCAATATTGAAATAATTTCAGTGGTTTTCCATGACCTTGTGCATGTCGACTAACAATTTTAAGTATCTCGACTTTTTTAGAACAGGTCCGAGTCAAATAGCAATGATTCGAAGCACTTCTTTTCACACTATTTCGGAAACCTAATACTAAATCTTGTGACCTAATTTATCATCAAATTAATAGGTTGAGCTAGGTAAATATCTATACCAGGCTCTTTGACAAAATTACATTTTTCACTTCATTCAAATAAGAATTTAACGGGAAAATAAATGGTGTATTCATATCATGTTAGAATGCAAAATGGGCTATATATTGTCTTTAATTTATATCCTACCGATGTATTTCTTTTTGTGTCAGGCTATTTATTTTACTTTGAAAATATATTTTTAATCTTATTTGTAATATTCTTGGAAAAACTCAAATGGTAAAACTAGCCACTGAAAGGGCCCAATCATCAATAATCTTTTGTTTAAAATGCACTAGAGACTGTGTCATTTGCACTAGACAACTTCCCATACTAAAAATGTCGACTATCCCACTTGAACGACGGCGATGGAGGTGGAGTCGAGCTGGCACTAACAATTTTGAGGGCTGAAGAAATATTGTACTTGTAAAATAATCTTGCATATACAAAGTTAAGCTATTTTTTTATACTTCTAGGACTCTGCAACTCTCACACTGCGTTGGATGTTAAAATAGGCTGAAATGTCATAGCATGAATTTTATTAATGGTATACATAGCATGAAATTGGTGCACAAAAATTGCACAATATTCCACTCGGGCCATAAAATTCAATCATCGCAATAGCCGACCAACCTAATTTGTGTCAGAAAAAAAAATTCTTGTGAAATTTAATCAACACGTGTTAAATAAAAATATAAGACCTACTAATCCACATAAAATCATTAGTGTAAAAATTTAACAATGCATTGATTTTATAAATCAGTAAAACTCAGACAATATGATTTGCAAAATCATGTGTGAAATTAACATTATTTTCAAAGTCATAACAACTGATGAGTCTCTCAATGTCGTGGCAACGTTTTAAGGTAACAAAGTGAAGGTAGAAATGATTCCCGTGCTCAGGAAAATATTTGAAAAACATTGGGACATCGGGAAAAATTCAAGCACGTGCGATCTTGACTTCCTCGCATTCTTCCTCAAGAAGCTTTGTTGGATTGTCAAGATTTTGGAGAACGCGAGGTTTAGAGATGTTACTACTAATATGGTGGAGAAAATGAATGAGACAGTTCTGGTGCTCGAAAAGATGGAATAACATGTCTGATGGCTTCATATGAGGCTCACCTACACTAAGGGGGTGCATGACAAGATTAAGGATTATTCGGTGTAGGAATAAGAGATGATGGACAATGTGGAGAAAGAAAAGGCTAGGTTGGCAGTCAAGCAAAGAGAACTTCTTGAGCTTGAAAAGAAGATCAAAGCAATGGAGCACGAGGTCGAGGAGGCGACTGACAAAATGAAACCTATGTCTGAGAATAATGTTGTTGATGGAATGTTTAGTTCATCTCGATCTCTCTCCATTTAATTCCTGAAAACTTGCCCAACTTTGTACTGTTTATTACTTTTAATGTCTGACATTGCTCTTTATTAAGTAAAAAAACAACCAATGATTGAATTATCCTTAATAAATATCAAGGTTTTCATTTCTAATCTCAACTTTCTTACATCACTAAATTACAAATCGAATTAAAATTTACCCGATATTTGTTAAAATTTTATATTACAAATTTTTAAATATTCGATATTCAAAATACGTGCAAAACTTGCACAAAATATGACCTGTATCCTTAAAGAATTGTATTCTTGGTATACATAGTATAAAATTGGTGCACAGGACTTTCACAATATTCCTCTCAGACCATAAAATTTATCTTCATAAAAATTTACCAATCATATTTTTGTCACAAAAATTCATATCTCGTGAAATTTTATCTACACAGATCAAATGATAAATTAGAGCTACATAAATTGCACAAAATCTCTACTGTGAAAGTGTAACAATGTGTGAACACTGGTGGAAAGCTTTTGATTCAAGGAAGATATCAAAGGTGGTTCCTAATGAACTACCTTTAATGAGAACTTGAAAGTGGTTGCGAGTTCAAAACTCCCTCCAAAGTTACTTTTTTCATATTAAATGCAGTTCAAAATCAATTAAAGACGGTTCCACCTTTAATGGACACCGATTAAAGATGGTTCTACATGTAGAACCCCCCTTTAATAATGAGCTGAAAGCCTTTCTGAACTTGGAAGTACTATCAAAGGCACTCATTTATTTTAAAGGATGTTATAATTATAGAACTGCTTTAGTGGGCTGCCTTTTTTGCCCAACATATAAACAAACCATTAGGGTATCTTTCCTTAGTAAATTTTCAGAAACACTGTGCCTTTTTCCTCAGTCAATTTATTCCTCAGACAATTTCTCCCTCCTTTATTCTCCAATCTACCACCTCCTCCTCCAGCCCTCCACCCCTGTTGCCCGCCCCCGCAGTGATGCCATCTAGCCCGCCCTTCATAGAAAATTCATCTATCTTGCCACTTAATGTGACACCTTAGAGTCCAATCTGCACTTCGATTCCATCTAGCACGCCCCTCACCCTGACGCTGTCAACCTTTTCCCTCACCGCGTCGTCATTGAGCCCGACATCGTTCCGCCGTCGCGCATTTTTCTACCATTGTGTTGGTCCATTGTCCCTCGCAGATATTCTAAATATGCACAAAATTGAACAAAATATGCCATTTATCCTTAAGGAATTCTATTATTTGTATACAAACCGCAAAATGGGCCAAGAAAAAAATGATGGAGCAAGTACCTCCTGCTCCAAAAAAAGCGAGGACCGTTGACCAACCTCCATCGCCTACATATGATAAAAATGCTTCTTATCTGAGGAAAATGAGAAATGTGATGCAATTATGAGGAACAAAAGAGTGAAGAAGGTTAGATGCATGCAGCCCGAGGGCGTGTAACCCCCCCACTTGGATGTTTTCCTAGAGCCATTCAAACCTTCGGGGATAGTCGAGTTGATTTCCCTCAACAAACCAACCTATAAGACAGATTTCAAGGAGTTCTACACCAATTTCGAGCATCAAACCAACACGAACTACACAACAAGAGTGAACGGTATGACTATGTAGCTGACGGCGAAGGTGATCACCGAGGTGATTGGTTGCACCATTGGAGGAGATGATCATCCTGGGGTTGCGCCGATGCAAGTATATTTCAAGGAATCTTGGCCTCCTAGAGCCAACGAGGATGATCCGAAAGGGGCTCTCGACCCCAACCGTATGGTCGAGAGGTACTTCAAGATTGATGTGGGCAATGGGCCGATCGCACCGAGATCCGTCAAGATTGATTTACTTGACCTTGAGGAGAGGATGATGTACAACATCGTTGTGAAAATTATCATACTGGTCGAACATCCTTCTTAGTTCACTATCAACGGTACCGTGTTATACTACCACATCACAGAGAAGAAGGTTGTCGACCCCGGTTACTTCATCATCAACGAGATGCACACGGCGTCCCAGGCTCCAAAGAGTCTCACCCTGCCCTATGGAAACGTCATTGCTGCCCTCCTGGAGAAGAAAAATATTAAGATCAAATCAAGTTTAAAGATCAAGCCGAGGTACTTTGACCAGAATTTCTTCAACAAGAAGCACTAGCACTAGGAGTCAGGGACGTGGTTTGATCGCAACGTCCCCAGGGAAATGTTGAAGTGCCTACCAAGACTGGTCCTGAAGGTATTCCATCAATACTCATAGGAACACATCCTCAAACCACCACTTATGTCCCACAAACAGATATGAAAGTCCATTTAATTCCATCTCATTACCAATTGTTGCCCATTTTAAATTATAACCATTTTATGACATTAAAAATCATTTAATTTTGTCAAATAAAGGACTGAAGCACAGTACATGGGGAATTATCATGAGGGACTTGGCAGAGACAAAGGCGCTTGCACATCGTACTGAATGACATGTGCTCCAAATAATGAAAAAGTTGGCGGAGCTGAAGGAATTGTTTGTCGATGCTATCAACGCACCTTGTGTTGACCCCATGAAGGCTGGACCTGACCATAAAATACACCCTGATGAGGAAGATGGATCAGAGGAAGAGGAAGATATCTCATTCTATGAGGTAATAATACCAGGAGATGAGAATGAGGGGCTAGCCGATAATAAAAAGCCACAGATACCAGCGGTGATGCGAATGAGACTGAGTCGGAAAAATATGGGAGAAAGCATAGGAAACAGGCATCCGACTATGGAAATTCATTGGAGGAAGATAATCTCAACCCTTGCATGTCACCCTTGCATTAATTGCCTTCTATTAGTATTTGTGTTTGATTTTGATTGAACTATGAATTTGGTGCCTTTTACGACTTGGAATGATGTGATTTGAATTCTATGTTTGCATTTGTGTGTTATGGATTCTATATTAGTGTTTATGATATGGATTCTATATAGTATATGTGTAATGGTTTCAGTAGAATAGGAAATAGTTGTTTGGTTGTTGTGAACTTGGAATGAGACCCTTAAATGGATCGTTCCATGTTCTGATTGTTTATGTTCATAAGTAATGATTCCAAAGGAAAACTGAACATATGAAATGTTGCACTATATTCGCACATCATATAATCGGTTCAACGGAGAGGTTACCGATATGAAAGCGACATCGCATATATTAATTGATTTAAGCTAATTTAGGCACTGACTTTGATTGATGGGCAGCTGCGACATCGTCGTGACCAATTCTTTCAGATCGAATCATCCATCAACTACTAATGCGACATTGACCTCTCTGTTTCATTCAACATTCTATTCAATTTTCATGCCACGGCCCTATATTCGCAAATTCACACTTAGCATGTCGTATACACCAATTTGTCCACCAACGCCTTTGCAATGTCGATTATTAAGTTTCCTAAATATAATCAATGCCTCATTTTTTGATGTATTAAGACTACACTTTCGATTAACCAATTACATTAAAACAAGGACAGTCTCATAAACATTCTACAAGGTTATTTAAATTGATGTGTAGAGCCAAACTATGTCTTTTTCTTCCGCTTCTTTGATTTAGGGTACCTCTTAATCCACACCCCTTATTCGTGGTCTCTTCTCAAAGCTAGATCCACCCCAAATACCTCTTACTGAGCAACAGTACTCGTGCTAGGTGAAGTGTGTGAAATAATGTCGTACAGTGAAGATGGACAGCAATCTCCCAAAATTGACTTTTACTCTGAATGATCACTGATTTTCTAGAATCACACGAATCAGCAACATAAAACACCTGTGTAGACTGAGAAGTAAGGATGTAAGGATCGCCAGTTGAACGAGTCTTGGACAAATTGACGATTGTAAAGCCTAGGTCGTTAACCGATACACCAGCATTGTTATTAACCAACTTGCATTTGAAAAGTGGTACCCTGAAACTTGTGTAGACTAGTTCCCATATTTCCTCAATCACACCATAGTAACACATATTCCCATATAAGGGACTCTTATCCTTCGCGTTGCTTACATGTAAAGCTTCCGCAACAACGCTAATGCCACTATTCTATGTAGCGGTGTGTGTCCCATTCAAGGGTTGTGAAAGTAAAATCATTCATGTTATAGCCCGCGAAAGAAATTGGTGTGTCCATTTTGTAAAGTTATTTTAGGAACTTTTGTACTCATTTTGGTAGACTTTTATGCTTCGGATACTCTACTTTGCCTTGAATTCCTATTATTAGAGTTGAGAATGAATTTATCGCTTTTGTCACTTGTAATAAGAATTCCGTGAGACAAGGCTATTGTTGAAGATTTGAAGACCTTGAAGACTCCATTTTGAAGACTATGAAGACTTTTGA
>JAULKM010102378.1:0-25598 GCA_032355605.1 Rubia tinctorum | reverse complement strand
CTTTGGATTCTCCGTAACATGTAGTTTCTAAAAAGTAAAATTTTATAGTCTGTTATTGTATGAAATGAAAGTTATCGATGGTCAAACATGCCTTGAAAATTTTCAGAAAAAAGGGGTCAATGTTAAGAAACCAGAGGGAGTATAAGTTTTTTGGATAGTCCTGATACACTTAGTAATAGCACAAAGGAAACGGACGGGAACAAAATCAGCTAAGAAATTTTCCCAATCTTCAAAATTAAAACCTTCCATACATATGTATATATATGTGTATATATATGTGTGTGTGTGTATATGTATATATATGTGTGTGTGTGTGTGTGTGTATATATATGTGTGTGTGTATATATATATATATGTATATGTATGCACATATATGTGTGTATGTATATATATGTGTGTGTGTGTGTGTGTGTGTATATATGTGTGTGTGTGTGTGTATGTATATGTGTGTGTATGTATATGTGTGTGTGTATGTGTGTGTGTATGTATGTATATATACCAACCATATGTGTAAATCTGTGGGTTTCAACCCATATGGGTACACCCATGGTCAACCCACAAACCCAACTCGCTCTACCCATATTTTTCAATTACCCATTTAACCCATTACTCATTTTACCCATACTCATTCGGATTTAAAAATAGATAACCCGCTTGACCCGCGGGTTACAGGCCTATTTTGCCACCCCTATTCTCACTCTAAGAGTGGATCTCTCACATTAGAAGAAATGGATTCACTAGTGAAAAAAGCTTGATTAAAGGAGGTTCCATCGGACCGGAGAAGACACATTTTAAGTGTCTTCTAAGGTCCTGACTTTGATCAAATCGATCAAAGGCGGTTTGAAAACTGCCTTCTATTGGGGTCCGAAATAGGTTCCGAATTCGGAACCTAATTCTAACCTTCCAAAAAAAAGACCAGATCTGGAAACTAACAAGAACACAACAACAATACTATTAACAATTAAACCCTAGCAACAACAATACATTGATGCAACAAAACTTTAAAATAATTGTACCAATTACAACAATACAAGGATGGAGCTTCACCGGTGGGCTTCGACGACTGTGGGCTCCAATCGGCAGTGGGCTTTGATGCGGAGGCGACCAAGCGACACGATGGAGGTGGAGGTAGAGGTGGAGCCGACCAGGTGACGCAACTGAGACAGAGTCGAACGATGCGGCGGAGACTGAGGCAAGCGAGCGGTGCACAACAGAGAAGGTGAGCGAACAGCGTACGGAAGAGGCGAGAGCGCGCAAGGGCGAGGGAGTAGCGACGTGACGATGGACGTTGGGCGAGCAAAGTATGTCGGGCGGCGATGTGAGAGTGGGCGGTGGAAGGGGGAGAGAGTTGAATTCGATCAATCGGCTCTGGGTTTTTTTTTGGGAGAAAAGAAAATAAACTTAGCGGCGTAGAATTTTGAGGTGAGGAAAAAATTCTAAGTGTGGAACCTTAGCTATATATATCTGGGCCCAAATGTCCAACAAAGACACCCCATTAAAGGTGGTTCTTCAATAGAACCGCCTTTATTCAATTAAAATGTGTCTTTAAAATTTCTGGAGTCACTTGAAAGAGAGTTTCAAACTCGGAACCTCCCTCGGATCCTCATTAAAGACGGTCCTTAAGTAACCACCTTTGATTGAGTGTCTTTAATCAAGCTTTTTCCACTAGTGATTGGATTGGAGTGGATGAGATTAAATGATGAACTCTTCTCCAATAGCTCTATTTATCGGTGAGCCAAATGTACTCTAGAATTCCATTCCATCTCCCCAACTACCAGTCTACACCCAAATATGCCCTAGAATTCTCTTTCATCTCCCCAACTACCAGTCTATCATAGTAAATGTTTGGAACCTTCTAGGAGATAGTATATATTCTTCCCTCATCATGCTAGTAACATCTTTCTCTTCCATCAATGGAAAGTTCTAGAATTATGGAGGAAACCCAACAATGATTTTGTTTGTGTTTTTGTATTGGGGTTCCATTTACAGTTTGGATAAACATGAATAGTACTTTGGATCAAGTAGTATTATAGTTGTGGAAGATCTCAGTTTGACGTAGTGATATGATGCTTGATACGCTCCTCTGTATCAAGATGTTATAATTTTTTAGGGAAGCAAATTTATATCCCCGAGGGCTATATGTGTCATAGTTTTTATTGGATTTCTAATATGTAATAGCATAGACAACCAGTCTTATTGATGTGTAATTCAGATATTCTTGCAATGTGTTGGTTATTGCTAGAGGTTTGATAGGTTGGACGTTAATTCTACTCATTGTAATCGTTGTTGAGAGTGTTTCTAACATCGATTGATTTTTTTAAAGAAAAAAAATACATTTATTTAAGATTAGTTATCATACACCAATACACTATGCAAAGGAATTTCGTATCCATCTATTTCAATTAAATACTTTTTCCGTACCACTATAAATTGCTTATTTACTTTTTCACGGTTTCCAATGAACATATTTGACCGTACATATCTCTAGTTACCTATAATAGTGTAGAATAAAAAATTGATATTTAGAAAATAGATGTTAAGATGAATCTAACAATATTTCACGTGATATTTTTATTATGTATAAATTAGTTTCTATTTACAGACAAAGTTCATAATGTTTGCCTCCAAAAAACAATAAAACAATTTAAAATGGGACAGATGCAGCTTGTACTAAATTCAACATCAATCGGATCATTTTTCTTCCTCGATGTATTCGATTTCAAAGAAAATTTATACAATTATTGTGCAGTCTCTCTCCAGATGCTTCACTACTTAATCACCGTAAAACAGAACAGAACATGGAATCCGCATATTGATTTTTATGCATGCTTTTGACTTTCCACTCATTTTTCAATAATCATGCGAGTAGCTTTTTTTCCGAATTCTTGTGCACCACTCCAATTAAATAAGCTCCTTGCAACCAGTATATAAACAACGTATCTCTGCAGTTGATTGCAAGGGCAAACCCACCTTGACATACATACAGAAACAACATCTCCAAAATTTAGTTACTACAAACTCTGATTTACATACCCAAAGAAAAACTAGTTAATCAGAATGTTGGCACTAGAAGCTGCTGCTGATCATCAGAATATGGTAGGCAGCCGGAAAGTGAAGCGGATTCCGCCGGAGAGAGGGCAGATCAAGGCCAAGATCTTCTGGGGATTGGTAAACAAAGTAATCACCAAGTCACCTGCCGGTGGTGGCGCCGGTGCCGGAGCCGGAGGCTCAATCCCATCAACTTCACCATGCTCTTCTCCCGGCTCCAACCCATAATGTATATTTATTTCTAATTCAGTTTCCATATAGATATGCTTGTGATTATGTACTAACTACTATGTATATATAGATTAGAGTGATCATATATAATGTTTGTACTGTATTTGGTGGTTGATGTACAATGTTATAGATGGTGAAGAATATGAAATAATGAGAAGCAGTTCTGTTTATGTATGCCCCCATGTATACATTTCCTTTTTGTTTATAAGTATAGTTAAATTTAAATTTAATTTGATTTCACATTAAAATACTTTAAAAAATTAATTCGCAATATCTATTATTTAATCATGGTTTATAAGTATATGCTCAGTTTTATTTTTAAAATATTTTTAATATGTACAATAATTTAATAATTAGGTGTAAAATATAAATTAAAAGTCATAGTTCATACACGTTGCTATGATGTCACACCCAATGAAACGGGGGTAGTACACATACGCGTCAAAAGAAGGGTCCAGTATAAAAGTGTTGGAACTATCTAGTTCCTCTCAACTAACATTATTATGATATTGTCTGTTTGACTCAATCTCGCACGATTTTATTAATAGTAGGTGTATCCCCAAAGAACTTCATACGAATGTGGTGGGACTATTACTTACATAGTAATCAATTGTTCTCTCCCATTCCATTATGGGATTTGGATTAAACACACCCAACAAAGAGTCCAAAAGAAGGGCCCACAATATATGAGTCGAAAACAAAAACTTTATTAGAGCATGTGCATTGCAAAAGTTTCATTTTGAGAATTTTGCACCCTCTCTTCTCAACAGTCTCAAATTTCACAGTTATGCAGTCACATCCATGTCATATAATCTATTTTACATCATCTTTGACTGTCCCCACTATTTTTCAATTATTTCTAACTCTCTATTTATATTTGTAGATTAATTATTAAAATAGAAATAAATTAACTTAAATTGTCTATTTAATATTTTGTACCTTTTATTATTATAAATAATTTAAAATTGTGAAAATTATTTATATTTAAAATAGAAATAATTATATATTTGGTAACCACGTCATAAAATAAAGTTGAATACATAATTTTAACGTTAAATGAATTTATAAATTCAAAATAATAAGTTAATGTTAAATCAGCATTAATTATGTAGCAAATAATGTTGACGGTATACACATTTCATATAAGATTCAAAGTAGTATAATTATAAGTAATGTTAAAAGTAAAGTTTTAAAATATGGCTGAATTTTTTTTGAAATGCAAACATTTTATATACGTCTATTTATGTTTTTTTCTTAATAATTGTGAATTAAATTTAAAATTAAAAACATTTGATTTCAAAAAATATTATTTTATATCGATTAATTATGAAAAGGAGTCATGTTTTGATACTTCTTATGTCCAACTGTAAATTGTTTATCTACTTTTTAAAGATTAAATTTTGAAAACTTTGGCCATAAAAATAAATTAAAATATAAATAATAAAAATGTCATGTGAGATATTGTTAGATTTTTCTTAACATCGGTATTTTTAAATATTATTTTTTATGCAGCACTATTGCAAGTAACAATAGATATTTACGATTAACCATATTCATTAGAGATTGTGAAAATGTAAATAAACAATTTATAGTGGAACGGAGAGAATGTGTTTTCCAGGAGAAGCAAAGAATTAATGACCACATATTTTTACCATATAAAATATCTCAAATAAAAATATTGGTGAAAATTAAATATTGAAACAAATGGCATTGCATGGGCAAAAGGAAATAACGTTTGAAAAGGAAAATAATCACACGTGGCATATAGGATTGGAGCAAAAATACAATACACAATGGGTTTGGAGAGTCTTTTGGTAACTTCCCATGTAAAAACTCCCTCCATCCACGTGAACAAATTGGAGTAAAAGTTACCAGTAAAAATCACATGGGAGTAAAAGTCCCCAATGGACATGCTTTTAGATGGTGCCAATTAAAATTGCTTCTGCATCACACAATGCTTCCAATAACTCTCCTATCGAAAACATTATATTTTAATTTAAAAATCTCAATATGTATTGTAAAACTTTCATGTTAGACCAACCAACGGTTAAATAATCATGAAAAACTTTATTTCAATAATTTTTAGGGTTAAAATATAAGTATTTATACATTGCGAAACATTTTAAAAGTTTTTCAAAGTTACGGAATTTTTGTTGCAATAAAAAATTTTCATCTCATTAATTTCATAAATTATAAAATGAGAGTTAGTCGATCTATAATAAAAATCTTTTGATATATACTAGTGGAGTACCATCGCGCGTTATCATTAATTAAAATATTGAGATTAAGTTTTATTTTAAAGTTTAAAGTTTAGTCATTTAAGGAAAATTATCCGAGTTATGAAGTGCAATAATTAATTTAGTTAGAAATCATTAAATATTGAATACAATAAATATTGATTATTTTTATAACATTTCATTCAAAGTTATTTAGAATGTAATCATTTATATGTTAAGATTCATTTTAAAAGTTTATCAAATTATATGTATCTCATTGCAATAAATAAAAGTAAATATCAAATGACCTTATTAGTCTCACTAATTGTAAAATGTCCTCATGTAACAGTTGTAGTCAGTCTAAAATAAAACTTTATCATATATCAATAAATAAATAATATGTATACATGTTTATATTAAAAATACTCTATCATTGTATTAAAGATTTGAACATTTTGTTATTTCAAATTATGTATTTTTTAAGATTTTTTTCAGAGTTAAATATTTTTACAAGTTATTGTTGATTATAATATAATGAAGAATTAAAATCAGTATCATATTATAATAATAGTATGTTAAACAATTATGATTGATAATATATAGTAAAGAATTAAAATTAGTCAAAATGAATTTAATATCCAAGTATCAAATTAAACAATTACTATATGGTGTTTGCGATTAGGTGTAAATCGATGTTCATCCAAGTAAAATCGCATTGAAAATGCTCTTATGATCATCAGTCATCACTCAATTGCGGTTGGAATATTATGGGATTTAGTGAAAGATTTTTTTTAATGAGCCTGCTGTCAGTCCCTAATTAATATGATAATCTTGATAGCATTTAACTTGTATATTGTAATTTTTAACTTAATATTACGTTGGTAAATTCTTCGAAAGATCGTCTTTTATATACCTATGAAAAAATGGGGTTAAATTGAAATCATAGAAATGTAAAAGGTTTTAGTTGCAATATTAAAATTTATTATGCAAAGTGTGATAGTTATAAGTTTATAACCCGATCAATGCACCTCGAAAATTTTATCTTGATTTCTTCTAACTTACAGTTTAAACCTTAGTCTTTCCATAACTTATGAAAAGACATTCTTTTAAGAGACGAACTCTATTATATTTTTTAATTTAAGTATGTGATAATTTATGACAAAGCCTATGGAAAGACCGTCTTTCTATATGTTTATGGAAAGACGGGGTTTAACTAGAATTATAAAAGGTAAAAGGTCTTAGTTGCAATAATAAATTTTTATTATGCAACGTGTAGTAGTTATAAAGTTTATAACCCGATTCATGCAACCTGAAAATTTTATCTTCATTTCTTCTAATTGCACTTTAAACCTTGTCTTTCCGTGACTTATGGAAAGACCGACTTTCAAGAGATAGACTCATAATTTATATTTGAATATTAAATAGTATATAATATTTAAATTATAAAATATATTATTCAAGTTATAAAAATATGTAAATATTTAATCTTAAAAATATTGTAATTATTTCATATTTTTTTTTAAAAAAGTATCTTTCCTTTTAAAAAATTTAAAGCATTTAAGTGATTCAAGTGAGAAGTGACCTAGCATTGGAGTTTTGGCATGAAATAAATAACTAGTTAAAGAAAGTAGTTGCTCCATCAGTTCTTAAAATTATGAAATCCGGCTCAATATATTGAAATTATAAACTCACCAGTACTTCATCTATTTTTCTTATAATAAAGATTATACTACTATTTTGACATATTATTTATGCGAGTGAATGTGTATGGATAGAATTAAATGAAGAGAATGCAAAAAATCAATAAGTAAATAAAAATAATGTTTTTGCCATAAAGTAATGCGACACTTATTAAAATACATTGTACTCCCTCTTTTTTGTTATTTATGGTACCATAGGTTTAAGTGCTTGGATTTAGGTGAAAAAAATGAGTGGATGACGTTGAATGTAGAAAGTAAAAAGTAGAAGAGTTGATGAAATTTAAGGAATCTTGTCAAAAATGGAAAGTATATTATTTACAAGTAGAGAGGTCAATTAATCTCAATAACTATTGGGACCCATTAAATATAAGGTAATGGGATGGGAAATTCCCATTATTTTCAAGTTTAATATTATGATCAAATGAGTTTTATAGCATTGGGTTACAAGGAGAAATGGGATTGGGATCCCAATCTTTCCATATACTCATTTAAAATTGGGTAATTATGGGTACCAAATTAATACCCGGTTAATTCCCGTCTTTTGATGAATATATTATTTAGTGTAATTAGACTCCACACAACCGTGAATGTTTTTTTCTGACTTTTTTATAGTTACATTTTTCAAAATTTATCAAATTTCTACTACGACTGTAAACAACTATGTTCGAGTTCAAATTGTTTAAAATATTTCGAACTCGGTTCTA
Source organism: Rubia tinctorum (assembly GCA_032355605.1). Lineage (NCBI taxonomy): Eukaryota > Viridiplantae > Streptophyta > Magnoliopsida > Gentianales > Rubiaceae > Rubia > Rubia tinctorum. The sequence continues at coordinate 17,699 of JAULKM010102378.1, read as the reverse complement.
TTCGATTTAACCTGTAAAATCACGATTCACCTTAACCTGGAGTGAAATTAATTTAGTTTGATATTCAAAACGAATAAATATATTATCTTATATTATTTACATTATATTATATTATGTGTAATAAAAATAAAAAATATATAATATGTTGGTTTTGTAAACTCGATGAGATTAATGAACAATATTAATTGGGTTTGAACTCGAACTCGAATATTGTACGAGATTGAATATTGTACATGTTCAAGCTCGAATACTGTACGAGCTCGAATACTGTACGAGCTCGATCTCGAATATTGTACAAGCTCGATCCCGAATACTGTACGAGCTCGAATACCATACAAGCTCGATCTCGAATAATGTACGAGCTCGATCCCGAATACTATACGAGCTCGATTCCGAATATTGTACGAGGTTGATCCCGAATATTGTACGAGCTCGTATAAATACTGTACGAGCTCGATTCCGAATATTGTACGAGCTCAATCCCGAATACTGTATTAGCTCATACAAATACTGTACGAGCTCGATCCCGAATAGTGTACGAGCTTGATCCCGAATATTGTACGAGCTCGATCCCGAATACTGTACGAGCTCGATCCCGAATATTGTACGAGCTCGATCTAGAATATTGTACAAGATTGATCCCGAATATTGTACGAGCTCAAATACTGTACAAACTCGATCTCGAATACTGTACAAGCTCGATCACGAATGTTGTACGAGCTCGATCCCGAATACTGTACGAGCTCGATCCCAAATACTGTACGATCTTGATCCCGAATATTGTACGAGCTCGATTAAGAATACTGTACGAGCTCGATCCCGAATAATTTACGAGCTCTCGATCTAAAATATTGTACAAGCTCGATTCCAAATACTGTACGAGCTCGATACCGAATACTGTACGACTCGATCCCGAATATTGTACGAGCTCGATGTAGAATATTGTACGAGCTCGATCCCGAATACTGTATCAAATTATTAGCCTACTGATTTATACATGCATTACAAATATATAATTTGTAAATTATATTGACTTTTTATGTTAAATATTACATATGCATTTAATTATGTAATTTTGGGTATTTGTTGGGTTCCCATTAAGTTAACATAATTTGGGACCCATTGAGATCAAAATTTCTCATTAAATGTAACCATTCTCATCCCGCCCAAACCCAAAAGTTAATGGGCATTTATTATCCGATCACATTAACTAACTATTTATTAATTTCCCATCTCATTTCTTCTCAATCCCTCCCAATTGACACCTCTATTTACAAGAAAATATCTCAATTAGATAAGTGTGTCATTAATAGACAGAAGACTAGAATTTAGAAGTAGTACAATTAAGTGATATTCTACCTTCTTCTTTTTCCGTTGGTACTTGTTATTGGTCCTTCCAACTAATTTTTATCCAAATGAAGAGCGACATACATGCACGTTACTAGCAATGTTCCATTATTAATTGCCTTTCACTGCAACACCTTTTGACATTTTCTCGAAAAAGCAGATTTGAAATATCTCTTTCATTTATGCTTCAGATATCTTGGACAAATCTTTGATGCAATACAAATGAAGGATTTTGATACACGATATGCATCATTAATCAATGCAAGTGTTGGAATATTCTTAGCGTGCTTAATTAAGATTGAGTTCAATGGTGTAATTAAGATAAGCATGCATATCAGGGGCGGAGGTAGAAAAAAAATTGGTGGCTCACAATTTAATTTGATAACTCTATATATGAAAATAGTGTTAAATTTTGATTTTTTTAAATTTAGAAAGATAAATTGTCTATTTTTTAAAAAAAATAAGACACTAATAAAAAATTATACATTAATTAATTAATAATTTTTAAAAAAAGATGGGGCAATTGCCCCACCTTATCCAAGCGTAACTCCGCCACTGATGCCTATACGCATATACTCTGTAGTAAACTTTTATACATTCCATCAAGTACCGTGTATTTTAATGATATTATTAATATTTGTATTTACATCTTTAGTTATTAGTTTGTAAACGACACAGATTTCATTTGTTTTCCTTTGATTGTTTTTATGTTTAATCACATGGGTGGATGGAACATTTTGTGTGTTTCATTTAATATTTTATTGTATTTGGTTCTGATAGTAGTCTCGTATCAATACTATTGTGGTTACACCATGGCCACACAGTGACAACAACTTATTCTTAATGAGCCCTCTCGTTGCCACATATATTTTTTACTTAGTATTGTAATATATCGATTACTGAATTTGTGTACCTGTCTCTTTTAGCCACTGAGATTTTAAATTATAATTGTAATATCTAGATAGAGATTTAGTGTAAATGAATTTATCCCATATCATATGTTGTAATCATCTGCGCAAAATTGAACTTAATAGGAAATGGATGGAAACCCTATAAACGCTCTTCCTATTAAGATAATTATTTTTTTAAAGATAAGCGACACATATTATTTAGTATCCAATTTTTTACGGATATTGAAATTTAAAAGTAGTGCAGATTTTGTTCCCAGTTATGGGGCTATCATTATATGAGTCTGTACCTTGAAATACAGTCTTTACATAAGTCATGGAATAACCAGGGACTAAATTACAATTCTAAGACAAAAGGCAAGCAAATTCACGGGTCAAAACCAAGGAAATCCTGGTCAAAATCGAATCATAAGGTATTTGGGTTGTTTGACGCGTCTATTTAAGGTAAAACCTCAACCTTTCTTCATTTTTCCAAAACCCTCGCCGCAGCTTGAACAAAAATCCCCAAATCCCAAAAAATAGCTCTGCACTCTTCGATTCTACCGTTTTCAATTCTTCAAATCCAGATCGACCGACGTCGACGTCGCTGATCGCCTGCCACTATTGTAGATCAAGCACTCATTCTTATATCATCGCAGAAGAATGAACTATATATTGGAGGAGATGAAAAACTTTTAAGTTTCATCCAAAACTGCGATTAGATTTTGTTATCTATTTGATTCTGATTTTTTTCACAATTTCAGTTTTGTATTGCAATAGAATCCTAATGTTTCATTACTTTGATTGAATCTTACTGCTAAAATGCTCTTAACCGAAGAAATCGAAGAAGAAAGTGAAGAACAGATTATTGTTACTGCTAACATACCTTTCTAAATGTATAAAACAAATTCGTCTCCATTTTGATCCACTATTAGATCACTAAAATTCAAAAGTTTTAAATTGAAAATGTAATCTTGTAAATAATAGATACTACCTTTCGGTTGATCAAATATGAAGCTTTTCTTGTTCATGAAATGTGAGATCTTAGTAACTGAGATTTAAATCTCATTTCAAATTTCATTAAATTTCATTGTTTTATGATGATTTAATGTCTACGTTTCAACCTAAAGTTACATGTTATACTGTACAGTTCCAGATTTTTTTAATATAGAAATTACATATCAGAGAAGAAGAATCACAAAAAAAAAAACCGAAAACACAAATAAGTAACATATAACCTATATGTTTTACTTTAAATATATAATGTTTCTACCTAAAATCAAATGTTTCACTTGAAATTCCAGCAGAGTGTGAAAATCTACCAAACTTATCAGAGATTGACGTGAATGAATGCTTCAATGGATTACGAGCAAGACTGCTTCAAGAATCGAAGGACCTCTACAAACGACATGCTAAAAATTGGGATTCAACTACAAAAAACCACGTAGCGAAAGAACAACCAATGAGTCATTACTGAAAAGTACTATGCGTGCTCATGTTAAAGGAAGACTCTAGAAAAAATAGTGACATCAACCCCACCAATACCAATTTGTGAATCAAGTGCCACAGTTTAATTCAACAAATCTTTTCTACAGAATCATGTGCCACTGAACAAAACGATGCATTCAACGCATCAAGTTCAATCGCAACAAACATACTTGATCCAAAGTATGCAAAGACAAAAGGAAGGCATGCAAGGAACAAGTCAACATTAGAGAAAGGAAAATGCTATGTGAATGAGTTTGGTACCAAAACACCAAAATAACATATCATTTGAATCACTTCAACAGCTAATTTATTTTATATTTCAAGTGTAATTTAGTATGTTACTTTAGCAAAGTTTCATTTAATGTCACATTATTGACTGCATTCATTACAATGTTTATTCTCAAATATCAATGTTTCATGATAAAGTAGTCTTTCAACAACCATTCCATGTATTGTAATCATATCAATAATATGTTAAATTTCTAAATTGTGCATTTTATAATGGACATCTACCTCTATAAACTAACAATGTTTAAACCTAAACATCAAATCTGTCAAACTAAAACCACGTACTTTAAATTTTCAAAAAAAAATCAAATCAAATCAAAATGCAACATCCATAAGCAAGTTGATAACATGCTTAACTTATGAATTATGCATATTATAGTGTAGATATATCACTACAAACATACGATGTTTTAACCTAAAAATCCAACCTGTCATTAAATAATCGGGTAAATTGAAGTTTTAAGAGAGAACTGGAAAAAAACTTATGAAATGTGCATTTTAAAGTGAGCATGTATCACTGTAAGCCATCATTGATTTTACCTAGGAATCCAACCCGCCATACCTAAAGTCGGATAACTTAAAAATATAGCATCTTCTTCCATGCATAACAATCCAAATTCCTAATGTATCCACTAACTATTACATAGCTATTCAAACCATAGATCATCAAGACCAAGAAGTTCAAAACTGGACATGGATCAAGCTACTTTCTGCCTAAAATCGTGCACGAGGTCATCAATAACCTTCCACGTAGTAAAATCATTAAGGATATCTTTAGATTTGGGCAGCTGCTCTAAAACTATGTCTGAATCATCTTAAACAACCACCATTTGTCCTTTCGAGAACCGTAATGATAATTTGGAAGTAACCACTTCCATGTCCCTTCGAAACAAAGCAAATGTTTCACCAACAACCTACAAAACAACAACACATTTAACAACAAAGCAACTCAAACATCGGATACGAAATCACAATAGAAAATATTGAAATACAGAGTCTAACTACCAACAACAAATTTACCTAACTCACTCAAACTACCAACAAAGGTTAGTCGTAGTAGTACAATACAACAAAAATTAACAACAGAAAACACAGACATTTGAATCCAAAACACAGACATTTCAACAAATAAACATCACCTTCGACATTCGCAGTACCTTCACCGGATTTATTTTTATTCTTACCCATTCCGCTGCAATAAAACACAAAAAAAAATCATATCCGAAACCAAAAACCTAAAAATTGAACATAGAATCAAAAAGTTGAACACGTGCACCCTCAGTTGACACCAAAACTACACAATAACAACAAAAATTCAACAAATAAACACACCTTCAACATTCGCAGTACCTTCGATGAACTTACCTTTGTTCTTTGCCATTCCGCTGTAATAAAACACAAAAAATTCAGATCTGAAACTAAAAATCAAAACAATTAAACATAAAATTAAAAACCTGAACACAAAAGGTAAAAACTACCTCACACGAACACAATCGAACAACGAACGAAAAAAATTGTGGAAAATGAATGGTGTAGATGAAAAACGAGTTGAAACGGCGAAGAAGATGAAAAGACAAAAATGAAAATGAGAGAAAATGAGAGAAGCTGGAGCGGCTGAAATGAATTCTGAAAGAAAATAAAAAAAGTTAAGTTTTATACATAGCACGTGTAATCAACTTCCCAAATATTGCACCTCAATTTCTAATTTCATATTATTCTAATGAAACCTTGTTTTTCCGTATGCTTATGGAAAGACGGTCTTTTCCAAGATTTTGTCCACATATTCTTTAACTTAAATATTTTATTTTATAAATTATATGCTGTATTTTATATTTAAATACTATATTTTCAAATATAAATGGTACACCTTTCAACAAAATATTTTTATATTTTCATATGTGAAAAATATTTATTATATATTTATTTTATAATTCTCCGGTATTTGAATTGCAAAAATACAGCGTTTAAATTAAACGTACAGTGATTTCGTTTAGGAATGGCGCAATCATATAATTGTAATAAAGAGTGGGGGGGGGGGGACGGGGTTGTGTGTGGTTGTGGAGTTGTGGAGTTGTGGAGTTGTGGAGTTGTGGAGTTGTGGTGTTGTGGTGTTGTGGGGATACATTTAATCGAACATATTCAGTCTTATTATCCAAGACTTGTTCCCGGAAAAGCAAACTATGTTTATAAAGTTTAGTCTAAAGTTCGTCTTCATTTCTTTTGACTTTATTATTGTTAAACATTAATTATATCCTGAATTAAATTATAGTACATTTATCAAGGAAAAAGTTTCCTCTTAGATCGACTAACAATTAGATCAATTATTTTTTAAAAAATCTAATTTTAATACTTTTTAGGGTTAAATTACAATTAGTTATACGTTACGAAACTTTTGAAAACTTTTTAAAAGTTATATGAATCTCATTACAATAAATAAAAACAGACATCAAATCACGTCATTAGTTGCATCAATTATAAAATGGCCATGTCAAACGATTAGTTGGTATAAAACAACACTTTGTATTAATCAAAACTTCAGAATTAGGAAAACTGTGAAGTCAATATTTAGTTATTTTGAAATTTTGTGGAAATTATGCAAATATGGAATAGTCTGTGTTGAAAAATCAAAGAAGGAAAATCGGGTGATATAAGGAATTTGGAGATGTAATCTGAGAGGCAATATTTTCGTCCATGAGTCGTGATTGAAGAACATATCAATTTCTATATTTGTGTGATTGGTTTGAATTTATGGAAATTGGAATTGATTTGATAATATCCTTTACGAAAATGGATTTGGACAGAAGATATCTTAATTCCTTTCTTTAAGAAATTAGATTTGACAAATCTTATCTCCAAGTGATTTGATTGACATCAAAATTTAAGATGGAGAAGGTATTATATTCGCACAAGAGGAGATGCATGTGATTGATTTGAATAGAGGACAATTTGGATGAGTTGCTTACGGATTCAGTTGAAGAAAATTTGCACTCAAGTTTTTGATATTCAGAGAAGTGCTCCAGAGCTTTTGTCTGCGTTCCAGCATGATCATAACCATATGATCAAGTTCAAAATTATATACCTTAATTCCTAGGGAAGGGAAGGGTAATACTTTTAATCGAACATATTCAGTCTTATTATCCAAGACTTGTTCCAGGAAAAACAAACTATCTTTGTAAGGTTTAGTCTAAAGTTCGTCTTCATTTCTTTTGACTTTATTATTGTTAAACATTAATTATATCCTCAATTAAATTATAGTACATTTATCAAGGAGAAAGTTTCCTCTTAGATCGACTAACAGTTAGATCAATTATAAAAAAATATCATTTTAATATATTTTTTTAAGGTCACATTACAATTAGTTATACGATACGAAACATTTGAAAAGGTTTTAAAAGTTATATGAATGTCATTACAATAAATAAAAACAAACATCAAATCACATCATTAGTTACATCAATTATAAAATGACCATGTCTAACGATTAGTTGGTATAAAATAAGACTTTGTATTAATCAAAATTCAGAAATAGGAAAACTGTAAAGTCCATATTTAGTTATTTGACAATTTGTAGAAATTATGCAAATATGAAATAATTTGTGTTGGAAACATCAAATAAGGAAAATCGGGTGATATAAGGAATTTGGAGATGTAATCTGAGAGGCAATATTTTCATCCATGAGTCGTGATTGAAGAACATATCAATTTATATATTTGTGTGATTGGTTTGAATTTATGGAAATTGTAATTTATTTGATAATATCCTTTACGAAAATGGATTTGGACAGAAGATATCGTAATTCATTTCTTTAAGGGATTAGATTTGATAATTCCTATCTCCAAGTGATTTGATTGACATCAAAATTTAAGATGGAGAAGGTATTATATTTGCACAAGAGGAGATGCATGTGATTGATTTGAATAGAGGACAATTTGGATGAGTTACTTACGGATTCAGTTGAAGAAAATTTGCACTCAAATTTTTGATATTCAGAGAAGTGATCCAGAGCTTTTGTATGCGTTCTAACATGATCATAACCATGTGATCAAGTTCAGAATTATATATCTTAATTCCTAGGGAAGAGGAGATCCAACGTCGATGAGTTTTGAGGTCAGAAGGAGTCTGATCAAGGCGGATTGGTAGCAAGGGAAGCTTGCAGAATTCACGTGTTATTAACTCACTGGAAAGATAAGTATAATTGTATGGTGTACTTTGTACTGTATCTTTCTGATTAATGGATTCAATCTGAACTGAACTAAGCCCCGCATATGTAGGTGATTTACATCGAGTTGCGTAACCAAGTATTGTGTGTGTATATATTACTTTATTGCACACTTGGTTAGATAGGTTATCTTGGAATCTGGTAGTAATTACTAATTAGTAAATTAGGTAAAACTAGATTTCAATTGGTGTCAGAGCTAAGTCACTTATTCTTACCTTGGTTGTGTCAAGGAAAGTGTGATGCGCTTTTACCACGGCGACCAAAGAAGGAGCTTCTGTGTCTTAGCCACCGTTGTTGGAAGGAATTAACTACAATTATTGGAAAGCATGCATGAGAGTTTTTATTAACTCACTGGATGAACTGGCATGGTATTGTGTTGAAACTAAATGGAATCCACCAACTGAGAGCACTACGGAGATGGCAACCTGTTCAAAATAAAGAGAACCTAAAGTCAAGGGAAAGTTAACATGGACAACTGATAAACTGAAGATGTCATTGGTGAATTCCAAAGCATTAAATGCTATTCTCAAACCAGTGGATAAAAATCAGTTTAAACTCATCTCTACATGTCATCGAGCAAAACAAGCATGGGATATTTTGCAGCAAATGCATGAAGGTACGAGTCGTGTGCGTTAATCTAAATTAAAAAATTCTAGCCTCAGAGTTTGAAGAATTGAAGATGGAAGAGGGTGATACTATTACTGTGTTCAATGAAAAACTAAGAGACATTTCCTACATGGCTTAGCAACTTGGAAAAACCTACAAGAAGTCCAAACTGGTGGAAAAAAACCTTGAGAGCACTACCACAATGATTTTCCATGAAAGATGCAGCAATAGAAGAAGCAAGTGATGTGGCCACTAAGGCATTAGATGAGCTAATGGGACTACTGCAAACGTATGAGATGACTTTAGAACAGCCTACAAAGAAAGCTAAAAAGAATTGGTTTTCAAAACCTCGTCGTAAGAAATGATCCATGAAGTTGATAGTGATGATAGTATTGAAGAACTTGCATTTATCACTAAAAATTTCCCAAGAATTCTGAAGAAGGTGGTGAATAAAAGGTTACAAGAGATATCTAGTGGAAATAGGTCTCGAGCACAAAACTTTGTAATAATCATGGAACATGATGGAATAAATCAATCAGCAATTCTCAAGAAATTAGAGTAGAGAAACAAAACAGTCAGGAAGAATTTAATGTAGAGAATGTGAGGGATACAGACACATCTAAGCTGAATGTGCTAATAATCAAAAGAATCAAGAAATATCAAATGTAACATCATGGAGCGAAGATGAAGAATGGGAGAAAGGGGAAGAGGAACTCACCAGAAACTATGTAGCCTTTAGAGCGAAAATACATGATGTATGACGCATGTTCCAACATTGCAAAGATAGATAAGGCTGCATGTTCCAACACAAAAAAAATTGAGTAGTAACTACTACTCCAGAGAAGATGAAAGCCAGGCTATGAATGATAAATATATCTACAATGCATATGAGAATATGTATGAGATGTGGTTGAAAGTTGTTGACACAAATAAATCCTTGAAAACGGAGAAAAATCAACTTACTGAGAAGGAGAAGGAGTTGTTGGTTCTGGTTATTGGACTTAGAGATGAGATTACGCAGTTAAAACTGAATCTGAATTTGACAACTAAGAGAACTGAGATGACTAAAGCAGCAATAATGAAGTTAAATTCTGGAAAGGCAAAGCTTAATGATATATTGACCATGGGGAAGAACTTTGGAAATAGACAAGGGATAGGCTACGATAAACCATTTAGCAGCACTGTAGATTTCAAATCCTAGGTTCATGTCATGAAGAGGAATTGAAGTGATTAAAACACGGTAGCGCAAACCTATCACCTGTTATTTACTGCACCTATCAAGGTCATATACATGAGCAATTCTTTAAACTACTCAGAGACATCATGAATGGTTGATGATTGTCTACATAAATTGCCAACCTGAAGACAGTACGAGGTATGCCTACACTCACTAGTAAAAAGGGGATCGTGTGCGGACCATTTCAACAAGGTAAATAAATTTGATCACCTCACTCATCAATTCAGTATATTAACACCTCAAGAAGTATTAAATTACTGCATATGGCTTTAATAGGTCCAGTCAATACCCCTGGTATGAGTGGTAAGAAGTATATTTTTGTGTATGCTGATGATTTTTCCAAATATATTTGGGTAGCATTCCTTAAAGACAAATATGATACCGTGGATGTCTTCAAAATTTTGGTGATCAAATTACAGACAGAGAAATGGGTTGTTCGGATTCTTAGTGATCATGACATGAAATTCAAGAACTCTCAGTTTAGCGACTTCTGTGATGAACTTGAAATAAAGCACGAATTTTCTATACCAATCACTCCTCAGCAGAATTGCATTGTGGGAATAAATAATATTACCCTACAGGAAATGGCACGAGTCATGTTAGCCGAGAAAGGAATTCATAAGAAATTGTGGGCATAAGTCGTCAATACAACTTGTTATACAATAAATTGAGTTTATCTTAGTCCATTTACAAGCAAGATGTCATATGAAATTTGGAAGGGCAAGAAGCCAAATGTCTCATACCTTCTTGTCTTTGGAAGTAAGTGTTATATTCTCAGAGATAGGGAGCAATTGGCAAAGTTTGACAGCTGCACTGGTGTTGAGATTTTTCTTGGTTATTCTATGAACATGCTTACGGGGTGTACAACCTCCACACAAATACTCTTATGGAATCTATTAATGTCATTGTAGATGATTCTAATGATATACATGTATCAGGTGAAGGAGAAGATGAACCAGACTCAGATCATGTTCCAACACAGAATAGTTCACCTGACCAACCAGTCGATGTTAAAACATCAGAGTATTAAGATAATCATGATGAACATGAAGAAGTTGATCATGTTTAAATATCCACTCCCACTTCATCATCTCATGTTCCAACACAAGTTTAACCTGAACCAAGCATCAAGAGGATTCGTACACTATTATGGGTAAACTACAGAGATCTTGCAGGATTACAATGTTTCATCTCTCTAATTGAACCAAAAAATTACAAAGAAGCTCTGCTTGATGAGTATTGGATTGTAGAAATGCAAGAAAAACTTGGGCAATTTGAACGCAATGATGTATGATATCTCACTCCTTATCCCAAAGGTGTAAATATTATTGGCACCAAGTGGATCTTCAAGAATAAATCTGATGTTGATGGTCAGATTACTCGAAATAAAGCATGGTTGGTTGCTCAAGGGTACACTCAAGTTGAAGGAGTTTACTTTAATGAGACATTTGCACCTGTTTCCAGGTTAGAATCTATTTTAATTTTACTTGCTATTGTTTTTGCCGTGAATTTTACACTGTACTAGATGTACGTCAAAAGTGCTTTTTTGAATGGCGTTGTTAATGAAGAAGTGTATATTGAACAACCAAGAGGATTTGAGGACCCTTACTATCCACATCATGTGTATTGACTCAAGAAAGCACTGTATGGTCTTAAACAAGCATCGGGGCATGGTATGAGCGACTTACTAACTTTCTCATTAAGAAAGGTTATTATCGAAGGGGAGTAGATCGCACTTTATTTGTGTTTAACAAATCATCATAATAATTATTTCTCAAATTTATGTTGATGATATTGTGTTTGGCTCTACTTCACCATCTATGGTACATGATTTTGTAACCATGATGCAGGTTGAGGTTGAGATGAGTATGGTTGGAGAACTCATATATTTTCTAGGATTTCAGGTGAAGCAAGAATACAATGACTTGTTCATAAATCAGAGTAAGTATGCCTTGAATTCAGTGAAGAGGTTTGGACTGAGTAATTCTTGAGCTATATGCCTTGAATTCAGTGAAGAGGTTTGGACTGAGTAATTCTTGAGCTATACGAACTCCAATAGGGGTTACATATAAATTGGTTAAGGACAAGAAAGGTGTTCAATTGATCACAAATTGTACTAGATTATGAATGAGAGTCTCATGTATCTTACAGCTAGTAGGCCATATATATATATATATATATATATATATATATTAGTGCAGGAGTTTGTCAAGATTTTAGGCTGATCCTAAGGAATATCACTTGACCACGGTCAAACGAATAATTCGTTACTTTAGTGGGACTTATGAGTATGAAATCTGATATTCGAAAAATCAAGATGCTCATCTAATTGGTTTTAGTGATTCTAACTGGGCTAGCAATGCAGATGATCGTAAAAGCATCACTAGTGGATGTTTCTTTATTGGTACAAATTTGGTATCTTGGTACAGTAAAAAACAAAATCTGATCTCCTTATCAACTACTGAAGCTGAGTATCTTGCTATTGGAAGTTGTTGTGCACAATTACTATGGATGAAACAAATGCTAAATGGTTATAGAATTCAAGAAGGGTCACTAAAAGTATTATGTGACAACAAAAGTGCATTTGACATATCTAAAAATCCAGTACAACATTCTTGAATGAAGCACATTGATATAAGGTACCGTTTTATTCAAGATCTAGTTGAAAGGAAGGAAATGATGGTTGCATATGTTCCAACATTGGAGTAGTTTGTAGAAATCTTAGCTAAACCATTAGACACTACAACCTTTGAGCTTCTCATACATCACTTAGGTGTATGTCATGTTTGAGATTTTTTTATCAGCTTTTATTCAGTTTTGTATTTATTTGTGTGTATATAAATACAGATTTTTTTAAAAAAATAGAAAGCAGAAAAAGAACAAAAAATATATGGTAGAAGTGTGCATGTTGGAATTTTGGAACTTAATGGTTTGTTGGAGACTTTAGGTGAAAAGAGTTAATCATGACCTTGGAAAGAGAAAAAATATAGTGCATTTATTGAGAAGGAAAGTAAATATTTTCAATTTTTTATCTTTCCATCTTCCGTTTTCTCCATACCTTATTCCCGCAACCTCTCTCCCAAAATTCTTGTCGTACTTGTGATACTGTGGAGATTGTGCTTGAGTTTTTCATGAGATAACCCTACAGAGAAAGCTGTAAGAGTTCAATATTTTCAAAGCTCAAAGAGATTCTTTTTTTCCGAAGCTCATTATCAACATGAAGAAAAGCAATAACTTCAAGAAGTCATTTGGAAAAGTCGAGAAGGAAATGAACCTCACAAAAAGGTCAATCCTGGAACTCATTGACGACATCCCTGAACCAGGAGTGGAAGTGGCTTCTTCAGTTAGGCTAAGGTGTGCTTCTTCCTCACCATTATCAGTTAAGTTTTTCAGAGAAAAGTATTTTACTTTCAATGGCCAATGGTTCGAGTCTTTCGATGATTGCATAGAGTGGAATCTTAAGTATGATAATGTGTTTTATTTATTGTCTTTTAAGTACCAGTCGGGAAAGATTAATGGGTATGATTTGAGTCATTTTCTTAATGAAATTATTGGGAAGATTCAGTACATTGAGGACTTAAACCCTGGATTGACAGAGTTGGTGTGCATAAAACATGAGGGTAAAAAGTGCTTATGTGTGTACACTAGAGTTTCTGGACCGAGAAGACTTAGAATGAGAAGAATGGATGAGTGGTCTGATAGATTTGCATCATAAGATCCTCTTATTATAAGGCAGTGCAGTTATTTAATCTAGAGGTACCCAAGAAGATTGAGATACTTAAGAACATTCCCACCAGTTATTTGGATTGAGGATGATAACGAAGCTGTAGATATGGAGGTTTATGTTGCTAGGGAAACTAATTTTCAAACATCAGTTAATAATGAGGACTATGACTTGGGGTGGAACTGTCAATGTTCCAACACTGGAGGAAAAGCAACCTACTAAGACGCATGGTGAAGCTAAAGAGACCTGTGACTTAACCCCGTAGATGGAGACACGGGGAGAAGAAGTTGAAACTGCAGACCCAGGCCTTGATGATGTTCCAACATTAGGCTCTCAGAATCTTGAAGCTGATGAAGTGATTGAGGTTGAGGATCTTCCAACACAAGAACATAATGATGAAGTTGAAGCTAGTACTGATGTTCCAACACAAGAGGAGAATGTGCAAAACCTGTTTATTCAATGTTGAAGTCCTGGATGAGTATGTTCAAACTCTTCCAATAAGATCAAAGAGAAATATTGTTGAGGCAGGGACAAAATCGGCTCAGCCCAAAAAGAAGAAGAAGAAGGTTAAGAAGGAAGTTGGCTAGAGTTCAAGACGGGCACCCTCATCCAAGGATGCTTAGAACGAAAAATTCTTTAATGAAGGGGGTCAAGACAACTGGAGACCGTTAGTCAGATAAACATCATTTTAGAGAGACCATTGGATTTAGAATCTTATAAGGAAAGTGGATTTACAGCCTTTCTTAATTTATTGGTTTCACTGTTGCAGCAACTATGTACAAGGTGTAAAACAGAGAGTTGGAACAAGAATTTTATGCCAATGTAATGGCAAAAAATTTAGATGTTTACTCGGAATGGTATGGTTGGGCTTATGTGCAGGGCAAAGTGATCAGTTTCTCTACTGAGAGGATTACCAAGGTGCTTAGTCTATCCACGCCTGAGTTTATGACTCCATATGATGAGTATTTAGAGTAAAAACATGATCAGATTCTGACATAGATCATTAGAGGGTTAGTGACTCAGTGGCCAGCTCAAGGAAATGTCAAATCCAGCTTGACCAGCAGATACTTTTGTATATTTCAGATAGCTATAAACTATTGGATTCGTTCTTCAAACACTACAACTCTAACCAAAGATATTTCCAAGCTTCTACACTGCATTGGAAAGAAAATTCATGTTAATCTTGGCCGAATTATACAAGAGAATGTCGTGTTTCAGGCTGTATTATCAAGGGTGAAGAATTTTTCTGCCTCATCCCTGCATTATCTTAGCACTGGCTGAAGGAAGAAAATTGAAGGTCAATTATGATGATGTATATGTCACTACTACTCTAGTTAGGGAAAATTCAAGGACCTTCTCTACCACAAAAATTCATGATCTTCACTGGGAACTTTTTGAAGTTGGATCTTCTTCTACTGCAGCAGCCAAAAAAGTTAAGGAGGCCAAGAAACTTGTTGTTAAGGCTAAGATAGTTGCACTTCAGGTTCAACTTGTAGCTTTGGAAGCAGAGTTGGCTCAGTTGGATGCTACTGATGTAGCATGATTGTTTGTCAATTGTTTGCAATTTGATAGATTTTTAGTTTTTTTTTTGTTTTGATCTTTGGCACATATTATGTCCTAAGGGGGAGTACTTCTGGATTTGAAGATTTTGGTATTCTAGGTTTTCTGGATTTATGATAATGTTTTTGGCTGTGTTGGATCAATATTCCGACATGGATATTGGTGTTCTGATCGATGTTCCAACATAGATAGTGGTATTCTGATTGATGTTCCAACATATTGTTGAGTTTGGGTGTTGAGGTTATTTTTTATGTTCTAGAATTAGGGGGAGTTATTTCTGATGTCATGTTCCAACATCCAGAATGGGTTTATTTTGATCTTTCTATTTGCATAGTTTTTGCGTTGAAAGTCTAAAAGGCTGATGGGTCCACAAAATGTCAAAGTTAGAGATTTTAAAGTCCATATATAGTTAATCAGAAATTTATGGAAACTATGCAATTATGGAATAGTTTGTGTTGAAACATCAAAGAGGAAAATTTGGGTGCTATAAGGAATTCGAAGATGTAATCCGAGAGTAAATATTTTCGTCCATGAGTTGTGATTGAAGAATGTATCAATCTCTATATTTGTGTTATTGGTTTGGATTTCTAGAAATTAGAATTGATTTGATAATATCCTTGACGAAAAGGATTTGGACGAAAGATATCTTAATTCCTTTCCTAAAGGGATTAGATTTGATAATTCCTATCTCCAGTGGATTTGATTGAAATCAATATTTGAGATGGAGAATAAATTATATTCGCACAAGAGGAAATGTGTGTGTTGAATTTAATAGAAGACAATCTGACCGAGTTACTTACGAATTTAGTTGAAGAAAATATGCACCCAGGTTTTTTATATTTAGAGAAGTGCTCCCGAGCTTTTTTTGTGTTCCAACATGGTCATAACATTGTGATCAAGTTCAGAATCATATAAATTAATTCCTTGGGAGGAGGTTAGGAGATCCAGTGCTGACGAGTTTCGAGGTCAGAAGGAATCTGATCAAGGCGGATCGGTAGCAAGGGGAGCATGCATAATTCATGTGTTATAACTAGAAAAGATAAGTATAATTGTATGGTGTACTTTGTATTGTATCTTTCTAATTAGTGGATTCATTCTGAACTGAGTCAGACCCTTCATATGTACGTGATTTAAACCGAACTGCGTAACCAAGTCTTGTGTGTTTTTGCTTCACTTTATTGTATACTTGGTTAGATAGATTATGTTGGAACATGGTAGTAACTAATAATTAGTAAATTAGTTAAAACCAAATTTCAAAAACACATAACTCGGTAAATGATATACTTTCAGTTAAAATAGAAGGAAGGAAAATTGAAGCAGTAGGTCATGTTCTCAACATTTTTAATGAACTGAACTGAACTGAACTGAAATAAATATAATATATTTATATATATTAAATTGAACACAAAGTCTTGTTTTAGGCAATCTAAACTTTAGGCAAGAACATTATGCAATGTCGTATATTCTAATTGGGATGGGTTTTTTCTTAAAAAATAACTCAAAAAGTGGAGGGCTTAGGTGTAAATAGATTAAATTTGGTGTATATATACAAATTTTCATTATTTTATTTTATTTTCCCATTTCTTTCTCTCGCCGTAACTGCTTTCTCTCATCTAGATCTCACTGGATTAATGCCGGAATCTACCAGCACTCACCAGAATCTAGAAGGAATATCACCAGAGTCTGCTCGCTCTGCCGATTTAAGCAGAGATGGACGGAAACCACCAGATTAAAGCTTTCCTCGCCTCTCCAACATCGATCTAAGCTAAAAGATCTTCCGCCTCGGCAAACTCATGAATTCACTGGTGGTTTTGAGCGGTTCCTCGTCGGACGTTGCACAAAGTGAAGTCGCCTCTCCAAATCGAGTTGAATTTACAAACACATCACTTCTCCGGCAGATTTACACTTCAGTTCTCCTATGGATTTGAGTCAAATTTACATAATCGTCACTGGGAACTCTTCTCTGGCGGATTTACACTTCAGTTCTCCTATGGATTTGAGTTAAATTTACAGACTCATCACTGGGAACTTTTCTCTGGTGAATCCACTGCTTGAATACGTATCCTGTAGTTGATTGAGAATGACCTCTTCAACTGGTGATGATTAGAATAGCAATGTGTTAATCCGCGACTGAGTAATCATTTGTTGCAGTTGACCATGGTGGCGGCGCCGCCTTCTCCTGCCACCAAAAGGAGACTCGTTGTCAATTGGAGACTCGCCCATTCTTGTCTCCACACTTTAGTCAACAAGATTTAAAGAAAAAAACTGGTTTTACCGTTTTAGCTTAACTAGTAATCCTATGTTCCAACATGGTCTAACTTAACCAAGTATGTAAAGTAAAT
>JAULKM010102370.1:12500-25599 GCA_032355605.1 Rubia tinctorum | reverse complement strand
ACTATCTACTTAGTTGTATTTAGTAAGCATATTGGGCTTATAAATGTATTTTTGAGAGGTACGGCGACGACCTCCCATGTATCTAGAAAAATCATCAACACATACAAAAATATACTGCTTGCCAGTCATATTAGGTGTATTGACCGGACCCATAAAATCCATGTGTAATAATTCAAGATTTATCGAAGTTGTAATATACTGAACAAACGAATGAGGTGATCGATTTTTTTTACCTTGTTGTCATGGTCCATATACAATTCCCTTTTTATGAGTAAGAATAGGCATACCTCGAACGACTTTATAATTTTCAATCTTCACCAACGTTTTATAGTTGATGTGTCCTAGCCTCTTGTGCCACATTGTTCCTTCATCTTCTTTAAAACTTAAACACCCGACTTCTTGTTCCAACAGGTAGCAGTTGTCTGAAGATCGAATTCATGAGAGTACTTTGTCCTCACCATGTTTGACAATGCATCTGTCCTTGTGAAACTCCACAATCATATTGTCATCGCACAACTGACTGGTGCTTAGCAGATTTGCCTTCAAATCTTCTACAAGTAACACACTTGTGAAGTTTGGGATTCTCTCAATCTGCAGTCACCTTTACCAATCACCCGATTTTTCTTTCCATCACCAAATGTAACAAATCCACCGTCATAAGGCTTGATCTTTGTCAGAAACTCCTGTGTAGTCATGTGTCAAGAGTATCCACTATCAAAGTACCATGAGTCTCTGGAGTGTGCAATAAGAGACATGCGAGCAACAAGATAACCATTTGTACGCTTGGGAATCCATACCTTTGTGACTATTTTTTATCGTTGATCATCATCCATGTTAGAACATGCAGACAATTTCCGCCCATTCATAATGTCTCTGAGTAGTCTAAAACATTGCTCCTATATGTGACCATGATAAGAGCAGTAGTTGCACAAAATAGGTTTTTTTGTTGAGTCCTCATCACTTTCTTCTTCATAGTCTGTACTTCTGTCTTGAAATATACAGTGCTGCTCTCAGCTTTGTCATAGCCGATTCATTGTCTGTCTCCAAAGTTCTTTCCCATAGTCAGAATATCATCCAGTTTTTCCTTACCAGTGTTCAACTTGATAATTGCTACTTTAGCCATCTCAACCCTCTCAGTAGCCAACCTTAGATTTTTCTTCAGTTTTTAGTTTCATCTTCTAGCTTATCAACTAGATCCATCAATTCTGACTTCCTCCCTACAAGTTGATTTTTCTCTGCTTTCAGAATTTTATTGGTTTCAACAAATTTAAGACACATCTCATACATGTTCTCATAAGCAGTATAGATGTATTTATTATTCACTTCCTGACCGTCATCATCACTTGTGGAATCACCATTCAACTATTCTGTGTTGTAACATACAGTAACATTGGTTATCACTATGTTGAAACATGACCCTGTTTCAACCATGTCATGAGTCTTTGCTCCGAATGCCACATAGTTACTGGTGAGTTCATCTTCTTCTTCCACTTCTTCATCGTCACTCCATGAGGTAACATATGACCGTCCTTGCTTCTTCCTTCTATTAGAACATTCCTCCTGGATGTGTCCATATCCTTCACATTTTCTGCATTGAATTCTTCCAGACTGTTTTGTATCACCACCCTGATTTCTTGGGAACTGCTGATTTGATTGTTCAAAATCCTCTATTTTTTTCCAAAATCTTGTGCACAAGGTCTATTTCCACCTCTATCAGTTTTCTCTTGAGATTTCCTATTCACGATTTTTTAGCATTATTGAGATTTTTTGTGTGATCAATGCAAGTTCTTCAATGTCATCATCACTTTCATCATCGTGGTCAGTCTTTAAAGAGGAAACTTTGAAAGCCAACTCCTTTTGTGCTTTCTTTGAGGGTGATTCGAGGATCATTTAATACATCTGCAAGGATCCCATCAGTTCATCAAGTACCATGGTAGACACATCTCTAGCTTTTTCAATTGCGGAAACTTTCATTGAAAATATTTGAGGCAGGGATCTCAAAGTTTTCTTCACCAGTTTTGCCTTCTTATAGGTTTTCTAGGTTTTGCCTAGCTGATATGCCATATTTGCTATGTCTCTCAGCTTCCCATTAAATGTTGCAATGGTCTCATCTTCCTCCATCTTCAACTCTTCAAATTTAGTGGCCAACATTTGAAGCTTAGATTCACGTACTTGGCTTGTTCCTTCATGGATTGTTTGCAGAATGACCCAAGCCTTCTTCGCCTGATATCATGTAGAAATGATTTTGAACTGACTTTCACCTAATGCTGTGAAGATAACATTCAAGGCTTTTGAGTTTTCCATTGACACTTTAAATTTATCTAAACTCAAAGTAGATTTGTCCTCGAGTTTCTGCTTCTTTGTGCTTGATTCTCCTTCCTTTTCTTTTGAACTGGTTTCAGCATCCTCAGTTGGGTGATTCCATTCTATTTCCACAAAGTGCCATGCCAGTTCATCCAGCGAGTTAATGAACACCCTTATGCGAGCCTTCCAATAGTTGTAATTTGTTCCCTCCAATAGTGGTGGCCGAGATACTGAAACTCTTTCTTTGGTCGCCATGTTAAAACCGTATCACACTTTCCTTGATACAACCAAGGTAAAAGTAAGTGACATTGCTATGAAACCAAATGAAATTTGGGTTTACCTAAATTTATAAATTATATCAACTATGTTCCAACATATATTATCTGACTAAGTATGCAAAGAAATGTAAAAACACGAACACAAGACTTGGTTACGCAGTTTGATGAAAACTACATACATCTGTAGGGTCTGACCCTATTCAGAATAAATCCACTAATCAGAACAAGATAGTACAATGCACACGATACAACTATACTTATCTTTTCTAATTACAATGATTTGATTTTGCATCTCCCCTTTCTACCGATCCACCTTAGTCCGACTCCCTATGACCTCGATACTCGTCGACGCTGTATCTCCTCCTCCCGAGAAATTAAGGTATATGATTATGAACTTTTCTCAAAGAGTGTTTATCATGTTGGAACACACGTATAAGCTCTTGGCTACTCTTGATATATAAAATCTTGATGTAGATTCTCTTATGTTAAATCCGTAAGTAGCTCAACCAGAATGTCCACGTATATAAAGTAGTCGCACGCCTCCAGTTACTTGTGCGAATAGAATTCCATCTTCCCAAAATATTATGATAATAATCACATCACTTGAAGATGGGAATCACCAAATCTAATCTCTTAAAGTTAGGAATTAGAATATTTTGTCCATATCTTAACAATAGTCGAATATACCATATCAATTTCAATTCCATAAATATAATCCAATCCCATAAATATAAGAATTGATATATTCTCCAATAAAAACATCCTGGACGAAATATAACTATTCTCGGATTCACCATTTCAATCCTCCAAATCTCGAAAAACATTCATTCTTTGACGTTACAAAATAACACTTCCATACTTGCATAATTTCCACAAATTTCCGATTAAATAATTCTGATCTATACAATAAGTTTATGACACGATTAATGCAATACGAAAATTTTATCTTAATTTCTTCTGATTTACAGTTTAAACATTAGTCTTTCCATAACTTACGGAAAGACCGTCTTGCAAGCGACAGACTCGTAACATTATATACATATGCCTAACAAAAATGTTACTAGGAGTTACAAAAATTGATATCCTGTTGAATCCAAATAAAATAGGTTTGAATAGATGTGATCTTGTTTGATACAGTTTTGTGGAGAATGTCTTTGTTTGGTGGCTATTTCAATTGTTAGGATTAAATTGGATTATCATTTAAATTTGTGATTTCATAATTGAATTCTTGATAGGGATCGATGTCTTACACCGTGAGACCATTTTGATCAATGATCTGTGCGATGGTATCTATCACTAGTAGAAAAAGGGGATTAAAGACAACAATCAAAGATGGATATTTTAATTTTTTGAGGAATCACCTTTAATGGTCCGAATTCAGTTTTGAATTCTGGATTACCCTCTCAAGACACCATTTCATTTTAAAGGCGGTTTAAATCGATTAAAGGTGATTCCACCGTTAATAAAAATTGATTAAAGTCGGTTCTATTGTAGAACCGCTTTTAATGGGTTGTTTGGGTTGCCCTTGTTGGTCCTTTTGACCCAGTATAAAATAAAAATAAAATTTTAAAGGTTTTCTCTCCCTTAATTTTTTCCCTAGAACGAACGCCTCCCTTTAGTTTTCTCCCTTTCTCATCCTTCCGCCTCCTTCATCCTCACGCCTCCTCCATCTCGCCCTTCCGCGTAGCCTGGAGAAGGTCTCCGCCTTCAAACCCTCTTGCCTTTCACTAGATCTAGCATTTCGCCACCGTAGATTCTGTCGGAGAAGACCGAGGGATTGTTTTTAACGAGTCAGTTTGATGTTTTAAACTTTTGGGGTATTTGAGGTTTTTAACTTTCTTGTATTATCTGTTAGTTTCTCAAATTGGAGAGTGTTGTTTCTCTGTTGATGATTTGAGTGTGAATCTCCTGTATTTTTTGCTTCAAGGCTTCCGGAAACCTCAGGTTTCTAGCAGCATGTTTTTTAGAAGATAAAAAATAGGTTCTGAATTCAGACTCAAATTAAAGGAAGTTATAAAATTAAAGGCGGAGCCAGAAGAGACATCTGAAATGTGCTCTCTCTAGTACGTTAAAGCTGCCTACAATCACCATTTTTTTACTATTGTCTGGTGACCGGTGATTTATGGTGCAACTATGGTGGTTTTTGTAGAGTAATATTATTGATAGGATAGAGTGACAGGTTTGTTTTCACAGTTGTTATGATTTTTGAAAAATATATTTATATTTTTCCTGGAGAGTAGTATCATTGATATGATAGAGTGATAGGTCTGTTTTCACAGTTGATATGATAGACCATGATTATGTAGTGTTAGAAAACAGGTGGTTTGATGAACGTCGTTTCACTTCACTGAAATAATCGGAAAACTTTAAAAATTAAACTAGTACAATAGCAAGTAGAGTCAATTCCATAGGATACAGAACAACAACTTTTAAAATTACCAACTAACATAGATAATTTTTTGTGTAGCCACCACACCATAATTTCAGGATTTTCCCCACAACTAAGGATGTAAACTATCTTATATAAAATTGAGAAACAAATATTTGAGAATGTAATTGGCAAAGAATAACCAACATTAGTTAAACATTGATCATAAGTGCAATGATTAATTAATTCCTATATATGTATCTATCATTTATCAGACGGTAAGTATTTGCTAAACCCTCCCAATTATTTCCTACTTTTTCGATAGTTTATTAATATTTAATTAAGCAAATATTCTCTGATCAAGATGCCCACAGAAAGTATTCGCTAAACCAGATACACACGTCAATAGCCTTAAGTCTAAAAAGAACCTGATACAACAATTACCAAAGTATCTGTAAGTAGAAATCAATAACAGAAATGTCTTTTTACATTGGTTTTAGGCCCCTGAATAACCGAGGTAAAAAGAGAAGCAGTAAAAAATATGATTTTTAACCTAGGCTTAGAACCGAGGTAAAAAATAGCTATTACCTCAATTTTTTTAAATTTTGAATGAGATAAAAAGACAACCAACCCCAACTCCGAATGGTGATCGATGTTGGTGGATAGGACATATCATCATCGGTAGTAAATAGGAAACATTAGTTCAACTGATAGAAACAAGGACATGTCGTTGAAATTGTTCAAAGTATGAGCGACATCGAAAAGTTTATCAGCGACGTCGACCTTATAATTTATTAGCAACATGTGCTCGATATTGGGCATTCCATATCTATACCGTAGTTTTCAAGACATGAAGATGACATCGAGTACTTGTAAGCATTGGCAACATGAAGTCGAAGTCAGTGTAACTGAGATATGGACAAAAGCTACTCAAAATTAGCTTTTCAGGACGGGGCACAAACAATACTAAACAACGATGTTTTAGTTGGTCGATGTCGGTTATGTATGAGGTCGATCTCGGCTATAACTGAGACCACAATTCTATAATCAACGTTGTGCTCGAGGAGCGAATATGTTTTTTGGGTGACAAAAGATGGCGTTGCTAATCCGGTATCGATGCTGATTGAATGTGTAATAAGGACGAAGCGATATTGATTTTATTATAATGAAAAATTAAAATTTATTTAAAAACTTGCTGCCCGACATGATGCACCGTTTCATATATAGTACTAACAAAATAATACTCTTTAATTTAAAATACACGTGCCACTAGAAAATCACTCATCTATGCTTCCAAGTGCCATTGACATATATGACATTGAAAATGATACATGCATCGATCGCTTCAAGCAGGTTAAAGAAAACTACATCTCTGTGGACAGCCCGTTGTCCCCCTGAAACTTTCCCTATCTCTTCGGGGAAAGCCCGGTTACCTAAATAGTGCATGCACCATTCGTCAATATTGCACCGAAGGACGAACGGAACCTTCTTCTCTGATAGGAGTGCTGCCATGTGCCGAGGGATGAACTAAATCAGGAAAAAGAGTAAATTATCACAGATTGATTAAAAAAAGAGAAAATGTCCAGAATGGTACCCGCCTTTAAGTGAAATTCATAATTCGATACCTGATTTTTAAAATTGTTCTAAAAAAGTACCCATTTTTCATTAATGTCCTGAAAAGGTATTTTTAGTTAAAAGTGGGAACCATTGTGGCACAATTTTGATCCAAATTGGTACCCATTTTTTACTGAAAGGTACCATTTTGAGAAATAAATGAAAACGTGAGTACCTTTAAAGGACAAATTCAAAATTTGGGTACCAAACTGTAAATTTTGATTAAAAGTGGGTATCATTTTGGATAATCTCTCACAAAAAATAATGGATAAAAAAATCAATAAATTATATGCATACGGTATAATTACCCGAATGAGAATAGCCATAAAGTTTTGTTGTGATAGAATGCAGGTATAACGTGGGTTGTTGGATGACTTGATGTAGGCGTCGAGAGTGACATGATTGTCCCGGCTACTAGATCCCACCTACTATCGAAAAAATAAAATTAGAAGTCATGAACTAGTATACAAATAATAAGAAATTGTTAAATATACGTAAATAATTGGCATACCTCACGGTTCGCACCACTTCATTAAACATCGTTCGTCATTAACCCCAAATGTAATACTCCCTCCCTCCCAGTTTAAATTGCGTAGAATATTTTTCACGGTATTCAAGAAACATGTTTGAAGGTCAATATTTTTAAATTACGCATAATAACGGATATAAAAAGTTGATATTTAGAAACTACTTTTATGACTAATCCAACAATATCACATACAATAATATTGTTGCTTATAAATCTATTCAAATATGAGGTCAAAGTCTGTATGAGAATAGTGTCAAATAGTAAAGTGTTGCAATTTAAGTTAGGACAGAGGAAGTAGTAATAAAAATGATATTAATAGAAGGTTGAACAAATTGCACTTGGTTAGGCAAAAACTTTGTTATTATCAAGGTTAATCAATAGGGATTAAGCGATATCCAATAGACCGACAACATGAGATCGAGGTTTATGATACAACCAAGGCCGACACATAAACCTGATGTCGGTTGTTGAATTAATCGACAACAAGAGAAATTAGTTACCGGCCATGCAATGAACATATGATCTAAAACTACGAGACATGACGAACACGCCATGCTGTCTCCAGTCAGCTTTTGAATCAAAGACTGTCACAACCAATGGGTAACCGACGTCGCATGTAACCCAAAATCTTAAACTCCGATGAATGACAGATAAATACAGATGACGTCGTAACCTTTTGATGATACTGACAACAGAACTGATATGTTGCCGACGACACATTCATTCAACCTTAAATCCTATTCTATTTCAATCATTAATTGCGAAAACTATAGAAAGAAAGAATTCATATCCACAAATCTAACTCCAACAACAAGGTACATAAACATGCATATCAAGAAATTTCACAATACAAAATGCATATATATACACACATAAATATACACATATACACATACACATATACATTTACACACATATATACATATACATATACACACACACATATACATACATACATATATACACACATATATATATACATATATACATATATAACTATATACATATATACATTCATACATACATACATATATACATACATATATACATATATACATACATATATATATATACACATACATACACATATATATATACACATATATACACACATACACATATATATATACACATATATACACACACATATATATATATACACATATATATACACATATATATATATATACACACATATATATACACATATATAAATACATATACCAATTCGAAACCAGGATATAAACATGTAAATTTGAAACTAGTTGATAAACATTAACAATTTGAACAGAGTATTAAATAATTTAAACAAAGTAAATAATCAACTGAAATAATACCTTAAATAATGAATGCTTGAATACAAATACTTATTGAATACAGTTTCAGGTTTCTGGACATGGGTCGGAATATCTGATGAACTATGAGAGGTTCAAGTCAGAATTTAGAGTGAGGAGGTTTGATGTTAAAGAGGGGGCTGTGATCAGCGTGCTTAATAATGAAATAAATCTATCTATTTATAGAGGGTTTCTAATCTATTACAAGTTGAATTGAAAGAAGTTTTGAAGTCCGTAGTGGAGTCTAGGTCCCTCCACCATTTATTAATTCTTGACTTTGATGCCTGAGTGAAATTGAGTGAGGGTTTGGGTCCCACCACTTCTGCTTGTCTTGTGCTGAATGAGGCTTGCTTTTGAATAAATGAAGTCTGATTGCTTTGAATTTGGAACTTGAGTAGAGTCTGGGTCCCTCCACAAGGGTTTGGTTTGAATTATTGAATCTGGGTGCTTGGATGTGCCACTGCTTACATCAAAAGTCAAATGGGTCTTGGCCCAATGGACCTCCAAATGGGTATTCTTCTTTAATATGTTCTTCCTTGAGTTTCCCTTTATTTTTTATTTTCTTGTAGATTTCTATCATGTCTTTGAATTCTTGATCTTCTTCAATTTTTTGTTGCTTGATTGGTACATGGGTTCTTGAATGAGAGACGGTTGTTTGAAGTTAGATTGACTGTGATGCTTGTTGAATGGCTACTTGCTGGCTTCCATGCTGCATTGCTATTTGAATTGGACTCTGGATCTGCTTAATACTATCTACTAGACTGAACTGGATTCTGAGTTTTTGCCCAGTTAGTAAGTAATGGGTAACTGCTTTTGGTGAACACAACTCTACTTTATAATTGTTCCACCACTTAATCTTGTATTTCCTAATTAAGGAACATGGAGTTTCGTGAAGAATATGTTGAATCTGGAAACTCTATGCAAAAATCCATAGATCTCTAAAAGTACAATGGAAATAAAATGGTTTTCTAAATTGTTCTGCTTTAATAAGTTTGTTGAATGTCTCATTACCTTCCAGGACTGGTTGTGGATAAATATTTTTAGTTGGTCCAATAATTTTGAACCAATCGAAGAACCACAGGGGAACATCTGAATTGAATTGTTGGTGAAAATTAATAAATCATGAATAGTCAAACGATCTGATATAAAAGGTTTTGTACCAAGCTTGAATATAATTGGCATAATTGAATCCTTCGGGAATATAATTAACTGAAAATTTTCTAATGGAATGGATATCGGGGAAGTGTCTGGGATGAAGAAATTGTTTAATATATACCTTGGAGTAATCTATCCGGTTTGAGTCATTTTTATTGTGGATATGTTGGATTTCTATGGAATCGGTATCTATAAGGATGAGTTCATAAAAAATCTTGGTTTTTGAATATCTTCTACCATCCAATGGCATTGGGGCAAAAACAATCTTGCAACATAAGATTTAAGTTGTGGAATATCCGGTTATGCTTGGAAATGGGTTTGGATTATGTATTATGGGTTTGATTTTAGAAAATAGCTAGTTGACTGAGTCTGTTGAGTGGATGATTGAGTAGATGGCTGAGATGGTTGAGTCAATCTAGGGTTTCTTGGACTTAATACTGTATATTGTGGGCTTAAAATTGGAGTATGGATTAATTTGGAGAAAGGTGTCTGAGCTGCACTTGAATATGTCAAAGGTGGCAAGTCTGTAGTGGGTACCTTCGGAGTGAGTGGTTTTGGAATATCAGGTTTCATTTCATAGTGTCAGAATGATTTTGAATTTGCTGAACTAGATGAACTTGAATCACTCATGATGTCCTATAAGGAATTCACGAGTTAGAAAGTCTGGAAGTGAATTATTTTTTCCTTTAATAAATTCAATATCAAAATAAAAAACGGAACGGATTGCTTGCCATCTGGCAAAAATTTGTTTTGAAACTAAATTCTAGACATCTTTTTGTAAAATCTCTTTTGCTGATTTACAATCAAATTTTAGTAAAAAAAATTATTATATAAATCATCTTGAAATTTTGAAATGCATAAGACAATTGATAAAACTTCTTTTTTTTACTGTAGAATAGTTTATTTGAGCTCCTGTCCGTAATCCCAAATGATATCTAACTATTGACTCTTTATATAAATATACTTGTTTTAATATACCTCCATAACCTACATTGGATGCATCTGTTTGAACTATCATGAATGCTTCTAGATGTGGAATGCTTAAACAGGGTAATGACTTTGCTGTCAATTTTATTTCTTTAATAACCTAGTATGCTCCTTATTCCATGCTGGAGGATTAGTTTTTAGTCTTTCATATAATGGTTTACAAATAATTCTTACTTTTGGGGGAAAATCAGATATATAATTTAAACATCCTAGAAATCTCTGTAATTGATTCTTATCTTTAATTTCATTTAGAAATTTATCTGCAAATCCAATGGCTCTTTGAATAGGAGTAATTTTTCCTAAATAAATATTGTGTCCTAAAAATCTTAATTTTTGTATGAAATAACTTCATTTTAGGTTCTGAAATTACTAGTCCATTTTTCTTAATGATTTTTAATAATATATACAAATGTTTAAAATGCTTATCTATTGAATATGAATAAACTAGTGTATCGTCTATATAAACAATCGCAAACGTTGAGTAGACATTGAATATTTCATTCATTATTCTTAGAAATTCTGAATGAGCATTTTTAAAACCGAATGGCATTACATTCCATTCGTATTGTCCAAACGGGACAACAAATGTTATTTTATATTTATTTTTCTCATCTATTTGAATTTGCCAATATCCTGACTTCAAATCAAATATTGAAAATATTTTTTGCATTAAATAATCTATTTAATAAATCTCTCTTATTTGGAATTGGATACATAATCCATTGTAATACCTTGTTTAATGGTTTATAATTTATAACTAATGTAGGAACACCTCTTTCTTTTTTGGCTTGTTTGTTTACATAAAAAGCATAACAGCTCCAAGGAGACTTGCTTTTTCTTATTAATTTTTTATCTAAATGATTTTGAATTTCTTGCTTGCATAATTCTACCATTCCAGAATTTATTTGGATAGGTCTGGGTTTAGTTGGAATATTTTGTTCATTAAATTCTTTTTCATAGGGTATGTTTACTATGTGTTTCTTTCTTTCCCAAAAATCAGTAGGGTGATCTGAACATACTTCTTTTTTAAATTCCTTTTCTAATTCCTTAATCTTTTCATGAACTAATTTGTTGCTTAACTGTTCTTCTATCTTTGAATAACTTAACTCTTCCTTTAGGCTCATTATTTATTTTTGCTTATTATTCATTAAATATATCTTTTTATATATTGAATTATTTTGTAATAAATTTAACTCTAGTTGGCTTGGTTGATTTAGAAATGAAAATAGTAATTTCTTTCCTAATATTTTTGTTGTAATCCCTTCTAATGTTTTCTTAAACGGAGTTATCTAGTGTAAAAAATGGGTTTCCTAATACAACATCATATGCTACATTTGTATTAAAAATAAATGTTTTATACAGTAATACTTATTACATATAAATCCATTTGATAACTTCTTTCTTATATTCATATCTATACTATTTGCTGCTATTAATATTTCATTGGGTTTTACTAAATATTTTCCTGGAATAATTCTTGATCTGATGCATGATTGATCTGCTCCACTATCTAATAATGCTACTATATTGACTGTAAAATCTTCAACTCCTAATGTAACTACTGAATACCATTTTTCTATATTAAGCTTATTAATAACATTAAAATATTGAATATCAGAAGGGTTTTCGTCTGTTATTTTTATTCCTATTTTCGATGATCCTAAATTTGAACTCCTTGGTTTATTAGCTACTATTTGTAGTTCTAATTATAAATCATTTTCTTTTAATGTAACTAATCTCTGTTTAATTTAACTTACTTCTGATTTTAATTTATTAATTTCTTCTTTTAAGTCATTTGACTTTATCTGCCTCTGAATATTTTAAAATTAATTTACTTAGACTAAATGGTTCCTGAACTTGTGGTATTTTTGTACTATTTTCTTCTACTACTAGTTTTTTTATTTTCCTAATATATTCCTCTTTATTGTACTTTATAATTTATCTACCATATCTAATAATATATCCCTTTTATCAAGTGTAGTTTTTAACATATTAATTGTTGAAATTTTACATTGGCAAATGCTATTAGTTTTTGAATCTGATGAATTTGAACTAGATTCTATGCATTCTTCTTCTGAACTATCTATTAATAATGATAATAGATTATTTTTAAAATCTTTTTCTTCTGAAAATAATGGATTTATTTTCTTTTCTATTTTGCAATATGATGTTGTATGGCCAAATTTTTTACATTTAAAATATTGAATATTCTTATATTTATTAGTTCCTTTATGATATTTATTCTTACCATTTATTTTGTAAATTTTGTTGTTATTATAATACTTATCTTTTATTTTTTTTTGTTTTTCTTAAATATTTTCTTATGATCTGAAGAAGGTGGTTTAATGCCAGTAATTCTAAATTGTTGACAGAATGATCCCATTTATTTTCTTTCTAATCCATATTTATGTTGAATTTTCAAATCTTGACATAAAGTTAATACTTATTTTTTAACAAATGCAAATATTTGACCAAAAATTAGGCTGTTATAATCTATTTTCTCCATTCCTAATTATTTTTGTAAATTTGT